>JAQFVV010001816.1:0-45590 GCA_028023455.1 Epiperipatus broadwayi | reverse complement strand
CATACTACGTTTTATATATCTACCTAGTAAAATATAACAATTATTTAACCGGCCAAAAAACTCATGTCCTAGGGAATTAAAGCAACATGAGTAATTATTAACAATATTTATTAATTCAAATTAGCTACATTAAATCAAGATTAAAAATATTATTTTCAATAATGATACGGCTTAGTGGACTCACCTATCTAGAATTTTAAAAAAAAATAGAACAAAAACAAAAATAACAAAAAAAAAACCCTGAAAACCTTGACATAATTTGTTTCACTCGTTACCCGACAGCTCTTGCCAGATTGGCCTCGCGATCGACCAAAAATGGCTTTGCGATCGACCAGTGGATCACGATCGACTTGTTGGACACCCCTAATATATAAAACCAAACTACTTAAATGTGACTAATTTAGTTAACAAAAATGTGATTTAGGCTTTTTGTATTTTTCATATCTTTCCCTGTTTATTTGTAGAAGTAAAAGTGAATTTGTTTAAAATGTAATTTAAAAGACATTTGTTTGAGAGTATGAATAAATAAAAGATGTATATTTTTTATGGATATAATATTTGGTGAAATGTGTAGCGAGAAAGCTATTTAACAAATAAACCTTATATTGCAGTTGAGTTTTTTTAAAGAGAAATAAACCTCACTATTAATGTCATCTTAATAGCAGATGGTCTCCAAATTATTTAACGACTTTTTAATATTTCTACTTGATAAATTTTTATTTGATAACTATTTTTTTTAATTATTTATCAGTAATCAAACTAAGCCATTCAAGTGTTTCAATACTAACAAAATTATTTTATATCAAACCATTTTATTATAAATATAATTTAATTAAAAACAATAATAAAATATAGGATATAACTTTCCTTTCTATCTAGATTTTTTATCTCCGTCTATAGTTACCAATTTTCTAATGATACATAATAATACTTATAAACAATTATCTCATTTTTCTATTAAAAGTATAAATTATCTAACAATTATGCTTTTATCATATAGAATTACTTTTGTAAACTTTGTGTATTTTTATTTTGGGTTACTTTTTTATTCAATATTTCTTTGTTTTCTATATATCACATGATCACCATCTCATGCTAGCACATAACTGTTAGTAAACAGGCAAAACTCTCCATATAGTAGTGCCACCTTGTGCTAACCAGAGTAATCAATGGATGCCAGAAGGCTTGTGCATAAAATCCCTATCTAGTGCCTACTTATCCAATATCCCCAGACTAGTTTCTGGCTTGTGGCCTTCATCAGTGACTCTGGTTAGCACAAGGTGGCACTACTATATAGCGAGTTTATGCCTGTTTTCTATATAGTTATAGACATGAGAAAGTTAACTAACAATGGTAATAATGTAACCTATTTTCATCTTCAGGTTATTATGAGTTTTGTAATTAGCTTAGTAGAAAATAAAGATGGATAATTACAATGTGATAACAATTACAAATATTCTGGTGAGATTATTAATACTGATGGGAAAATTAGTCATAGAATTAAACTTGCATAGAATGTATTTGTAAAAATAACTTAATACTAAAAGGAAATATGTCTATGAGTTTGAAAATGAAACGTGGTTCACTAGTTTGTAATGTAGGGTGTGAGATTTGGGCACTTAACAAAATAGAAATATATGAACTTTAGAGAATCCAACATTGACTTGAGAAATATATGTTAGAAGAATCAAAAAGAGATAAAAATAAAATGCATAGTAAGAGAACAAACAGGTATTATGACATTATTGAAAGAATTAAGAGACTGAAATGGATCTGTAATGGTTCTATTGCTAGAAATGGTGATAATAAACAGACAACCAAAATCTTAAATCAGATTTCAAGAGATTGTATATGAGAGATGAATGGATGAAATAAGGAATAAATGAACAATTGAAATTCTGCATCAGATTTCAAGGCATTGTAGCTGGTAATATAATAGAGTATATCTACATTAAAATCAGTCCACAAATTTTTAATATGTCATTAATAATTTAAACGATATATAATATAAACAAGTATATTGCATTAGTCTTAGATAACAAAAGGCTCATAGAGTAGAGGAGTATAAACTCAATTCTTTACTCAACACTCAATCATCTGAAAATATATAAGAGTAAAGAAATACAATTGTGCAAATACCTTTTATAATACACAAATTGGATTACCTAAATATTTGTAGTCAATGATGGTGAGAAAAAAATAGCAGAGCAATACTGGCTCCATGCTACACCTATACAAGCATACCATTACCATCTACCACTATTATGAGAAAAGGCCTAACAAATAAGATCTAAGCAAAACGAAAAACCATCAACATAATTGCCACAAAAAGTACGTGATTAAAAGTAGAAATACCCATAATGAAAAGAAAGGCATTGGGATAACAATTAAATGACAAACCTCAGACCACATCTACTCATATTTATAACACATATAGCAGTTCAAACCAATACAAACGTATGCATGAGATAAATAAATAGCTAATTTTAAAATTATAACAACAATAATAGAAATTATATACCGATTGAACGCAAAATATGCGATTTTATTCTTATAGATGCTTAAAATATATATAAAATTTCTCGCTATGATCTTCTAGAACACAATGACATGATTTAAAACCATTTACATACCACCTTTAAATACATGTTTATATATGTTAATATACCCCCCCACCCCAATAAATAAATAAAATAAAATGAGATTAACAAAAATTGGAAATATGTAATATTTAAAACATTCTAATAATAACAACATAAAAACAAAAGTCTTTAAGCGGTTTCTTCCTTTATTTTAAAAACCTCTGGAGTGAAAATAATTTCCCCACAATTGCAAGTTTGATGACTTTAATGGCCTATGTTTTGTTTCATTTATTTACAAGCACATAAAGGACGATTCCATAATTGTATACATCTTCAGTAGAAAATTTTCATAATGAATTTACGTTAGATAAATAATATAGTAGGGAAGCGATTCCTTTTAAAAGATTTTTAGAATCATGTTGATATTATAATGGAAGGAATTTTTATTACTTCTCAAAGATTAAAATAATCTTTTAAATTAAAGAAACAAATATATGCTCCGCAATAAAATATATATATATCAAAGTTGGATTCAAATAAAAATAATTATATACTTTATATACTAGGTTATAATAAATGCAATACAGATGATATATATTAGGTAGGTTGCATATATATATATCAGAGCGGTCATGTAAATAAAACAAGCACATCATAAACCCATCATTGAGTGATGGATAACTTCTCAGCAGCTGGGCCATGTAGAACCATGTACACATACCCATGTACAGATACACATTAATCAACATTATAGCAACCCTTTTATGGATATAATTGTTATCGAGCATATGTACTTTATATAAACCTGATCAATAATTGTTTTACCTTGTAACATTAAACACCTTGTCATTCATTCTCAACGGGTAAGTATATCCGAAAATTTTTGTAATCTTTTAACTAATAAAGGTTACTTTTGAAAGTACCATAGTAAAGCATATATTCGAATGCAGACATCAAATTAAATAAGATATAATAAATATAAATTCATAATTATATTTTAGGATGATCTATAAGCATCTTAGCAAGAGATTAATCATGTAAGATCAATATAGTTCTTGGTAAAATGATGTAATAAATCTCTAAATAAAATATAATAAGATTTAGCAAAATTGACAAAATTTGTAAGAATATAAGACATAGAATACTTTGAATTCCATCATCGAAGTTTCCTATTCTGTCTCTACAGATAATTTGCCTTTCTTTCCTCTAATTGTAGATGTTGAGAGAAATTAATGTAAAATAGCATAACTTGAAAATTAATTGCTTGGATAAAGTTTGTTTCTAGCAGCTCCAAAACAATTAAAACTTAATTAACTTGGTTGTAGAATTCAGCAATAAAATAATAATATGACCGATTGACAGTGATGATGAATAAGTGAATAAAGTAACCATGAAAGAAGTGAGCCATTATGTTTTCAAAAACTGTACCTTTTATATTCATTTAACACATGATTCCAATTAAAGCAATTAACAGAAGGGGATTCATTACAATTGACAGAAATCTAAGAACATTTGCGCCAGAAAAGATTTATATTATTTAAATAAATACAGAGAAAAGTGATTTCAAGTATTTCTTTCTAAATATATATATATTGAAACATTTGAAATTAAATTTTTAACCTGAATAGTATCAAAATGAAAAAAAAAACTTTTTCAACAGATAAATTTATGAAAGTTAGGCTTAACTGCTAAAAGTTAGTAGTTGGGTATATGGCGACCTTGGGTTGACATATACTTAAATGAATAAAAAAATATAATTATATATCATTAAATATGCAAAATAGTGTATTAAGTTACTCAATTAAATTAATAAAGATAATACCAGCTAATCTTTTAGAATGATGAGAAAAAAAAATTTTTTAGCTACTAGGTTGTACTTATATTTATTTTCTGTGTAAAATAATTGGTTATAATATATATATAGTTTTTTTTTTTTTTTCAACTCACTTTCAATTTCTTTTTTATTTAGTTTGGTAATACCAATTTGTAAAAGAGCAATTTATCTTGAATAAAATTTTGAAAAAAAAAAAAGCCAAAAGAGTAAATTAAATAACATATTTTATCAATGTAATTCAGATTTTTATATATACAAAAAAATGTCTTAACTAAAAATTGATTCTAAATTTGTTTGCATTTTTTAAAAAATAAATCAAATAAATTTGTTGAAAATGTCTTTTTATATATATATATTTTCCCATCAATAAATAATTTTTTTTATAAAATTACGTTTTTGTTAAACAAATAAAACTACTTTTGTTTTCAAGTCTCACTCTAAATAGCAATATAAAAACACTTTACTGACATATAAATGCGTTTTGATGTATGTGTATATATGTACATATGTATACAATATTTTAATGAATGTTTTAGATGGAAATATTTAATGTGTGGAGTTATCCTCTTATAATTGTTCAATTATAGAGTGCTTAACTTAGAACAGTAGTTACTAAAAACTGAGTTGTAATATAGAGAACAACGCACTGCAATGAAGCCTGCCAGTTTTAGTTTAACACTCGGCCTGGACAGTTGGCTTTAATTGATTACTGTTTTAAATTAAGTGCTTCTAGTATATAGAATAGATAAATATTCTAAAAACTTGAGCTGAATAAAGCCACTATGAAAATATATAAAGATAGATATAATAGAAGTTAATAGCCCCAAACCATCTTACAGTTAATTCTCACCAGAATCATAGTGTAGAAGGAATGAACTATGCTGTTAACATGGTAAATAAATTAAGGTTAGAAAATATGAAAATTGTTGTGGATAGAAATGTAAATTTATAAATGTCAGATAATCCATTTTTTGATAGAGGGATGCAAGATTTTTTCCTGTTGATTGAATACAGGTTCCTTGCAATGACCCATGCCTTCTTGAATTTTCTCTTTTGATTATCCCTTTCTGTGCAGATGATATTAACATTAAAGGGAGGTGATATGTCTTATAGCAAGCTTATGATCCAAAAAATTGACCTACATTCAAAATTTTGTTTTGCCTTTTTACAAAGATAGGTGTGTTAAACAATTTTCATAGAGCAATATAGATTGAGATTCTTCATAATAGACTGTATTGCAAGCTGGGGAAGGAGATGACATTTTGGAAACTATTTAGGGAGTTTGTTCAAGTGGAGTTTTGTGTTTGATGTTGTCAACTAGATTGTTAAGAGACAGCAGTGATCTAAAAGCTACTGTAATCATATCTGCACAAATTTTCTAATGTTGTTGAATTATTAGGAATGTTAGGAAGGCTAATCCATAAATTGCACAGATGATCAGTACTAGGGGATTTGTTAATGTTCACATAAAATTTATCTATATTAAATGTTAAATGATTGCAGCCAATGTCTGTAAGATCTCGAATATATTTTTCATTGTTAGATTTTCTATCAGACTCATATTTATACAGGTTTTTTTCTGTGCAAAAAAATATTTAGACCTGCCATTATGTGTTCGAAAGAAATGTTAGATTTGGGGTGGATGGCTCCTCTGATTTCAATTGGTTTCATGATCATTGGATGGTCAAGCATAGATTTGTTTCTTTGAATGCATAAATTCAAAACATTTATGCCTTGGTATTTATCTTTCACTTTTAAATTTCGTTAAAGTAGATATTCTTTATTAAGTTCTGCAAAAATGTTGTTAATTTTATCTTTGGCCACACACACATATCCATCATCTACATATCCAAAGTACATATCATTTATTGTGGGTCATAAATGTTTAGGGATAATTATGTGCTCAAATTTAGAAAGTACTAAACTGCTGATGATTCTGTTGGTGAGAAGCCCCATGGACAATCCCTGAATTATTTTATAATATTTTTTCTTAGTGCAGGCTATTATTTTCTTGTTGATCCACCCAATACCTCAATAATGAAATCTTTTGTATGCTGGTTGTAGTTATTTTGCTGCAAGATTTCTTAAATCCACGCAATGGAAATGTCTCTAGGCACTGAGCCATACAGCTCTTTTATATCCAAAGAAATGAATATAAGGCAATCAATAATTTTTATGTCTTTAATTTTTTCCATACACACACACATATATATAAAACGATGTGATAGACAAGGGCCAAACCTGAAGTTATTGACTAACCAGTTAGCTATTAATTTAGCAGCTTTAAAATAATATGCTCCAGTAAAATCTATCATTAGTCTTTATGGAAAGTCTTCTTTATGAAACTTAATGTTTGCAAACAAAGAAGATCGTATTGCTGATGGTGGCTTACATAGCCAAATACTCAGCATAAGGGTAAATATTGTTTTAGAATCTGTGCAAAACAATGGGGATGAATTTATCGTTATACATTTTGGCATTGTATGATGTGATGTTTATAAATTTTAAGTTTGCACTTTGTGCAGTTATTTTTAAATTGAAATCATTGCCATTTACAAGATCTAATCTGTTGCTCTTGTCTTCCTTAATGCAGATTAAACTTATTTGACCCACTATTTTTCCAGCCCATTCATTGTTTGTTTTATTAATCTTATATGATCTGATTAATCTCTCAGTTCTCTCAATTATTTTTTTTATAGCTATTAGATGTCAAAATTTGGTTCAATGACTGTGGTTACTTCCATCTGTGGCCACTTCTACAGCCCACTGAAGAATTTTGAATCCAGTTCAAGAACATTTATGATTGTTTCAGGAAGTGTGATAGCTGACAGGTTCACCCAATTGTTAGAATTATTGAAATGCAAAGGAATATGTTGTTTATCAGCAAAACAAAATATATTGCTATCATATTTAGCCTTAAGTTTAAGTGCAATATTTCTTCAGTGATTTATGATTTTAATAAGGTTTTAAAATTGTTCCCCATACATTATAATCTATATTTCTCTATTTTGAAAATTTCCATGCATCCCCTTAATTATAGTTCATAGTAAAACTACTTTTAAATTTAAATATCATTTTCTCTGGATTATTATAAATATCAGAGTTATTCCACAGATTACAGCAATTAGGATAAATCTTGTGGGCTAAACATTTTTTCATTCAAACATGGTCTCCAAATAGTTTGCAAAATTCCATGCCCTTCCTCAGCTTGCAGTGCAATGTACTATAGGAAATTTCAACCCAATAGATGTATGAGAGACACTTAGCAAAACTATCTTTATAAAAAGGTAAATCAATACATTGTACAGGCTTAAACCTGCATTTATATATGTAATATATGTGGGGTTCGAACTCAGACTTCAAATGTGAACATAAATCAAGTTTTCTGGATCACAAGCTTGCTATAAGACACATCTTTTCACTTTCTAAGGTCAAGACCATCTGCACAAAGGGGGATGATCGAAAAAGAAAATTCAAGGAGGCATGGGTTTTTGTAAAGGAGATAAATTCAATCAATAGGAAAGAATCTTGCATCCTTCTATCAAAAAAATAGAACATCTGACATTTATAAATTTATACTACTCTCAGCAATAATTTTCATATTTTCTAATCCTTATATATTCACAATCTTAATGGTGTAGTACATTCATTCTGAACTATTATTCTGTTGAGAATTTTCTGAAAGCTGGCTTAATGTTATTAACTTCTATTCTATCTAACTTTATACTCCCCCACACACTGTGGCTTTATTCTGCTCAAGTTTTTGTATTATTTCATTAGTATATGAAAAGAGATTAATGTTGGATAAATGGAATGTGGATTATTTATTCTGCTTTGCAGACTCATGTTTTATCATTCTGATAGTCAAGAAAATGTTTGTGTTTTTGCTCTCTACTGAGAGATTTGTGAACTTTTTTTTCAAACTTTAAAATTCATGTAATGTTTTTCTTATATTTTAATTTTAAAAAAATTCTGAAGATGTCAGGAGAATCAAGAAAGTGTAAATTTTAAAATAAGGTAAGCTCCCCAATATTAAGCACGCTATGTATTCTTGGCAGTCTTAAAATTTGTGATAACTTTGCAATATTACTGTGAGAAAATATAAATGACTTGAAACTTGATTTTTTTAAAAGTGTATGATTATTTTGGCATAGTAATTGTATGATAGTTATTATAAATTAAAAATATATATTATTATTTATTTATTTTCTACAGAAATGTTTTATTTTTAAATATAAAAGATTATATTTTTTCTGAATAATGGTTATCATGGACATTGTGATTGAATAATGGTTGCCATGGACATTGCAATTGTGGGAAATGCAATATTTCTAAAAACTATTGTCACTAACAATCTGTTACAAAATATAGCAACATTCAAAAAATGTCTAAAAAGAAATTAAACTTTTAAACCATAAGTTGATTCATTGAGATTTTAAAAACAAGCATCAAACAAAGATGATTTTATTTATTTTGCAAATTAAATCTGCTCAGATTGACATTTGATGATGAAACGACACTTTGTTTTGATTAAAATTTAATTTTTAAAATAATTTCAAAAATCAAATGTGATTTTTTAAAATGTATTTAATTTAAAAATAAAAATGTATATCAAATAAGATCAAATTTATTATATTCTGATAAATAATAATGGTTTAATGTTAAAATAAAATTTGAAAGCTTATAGCAAGTGAGAACAAAGAAATCTTTCAAATTACAGGAGAGTTAAATATTTTTTAAAATAATTTTAAAACATACTGTAGTATTTATTTTTATAAAGTTTAATAAAAACATTTTAATATCTTGAATGCTTGTATGTTAGAAAAAATATTTTATATAGTTCACAAATAGATAAATTTTATTCTTAACCTCTTTTTTGCTGATTATTTTATTGGCCAAGTGAGGTAAAAGTGTAAACTTTTAATTGGTCAATTCACAAACTCAAGTGTCAAAACACAAATTTAATCATCAAAATATATTCATCTTTTAATATTATATTCACTTTAGTTTCGTTTGTAAAAGTATATTAATAATTTGTCAGATTATGAAAGTGAACGGAAGTTTTTTCAAAAATAAATTTCTCTTTATTAATTATAAAAATATTTGTGAGCAGTAAATGTAAAATGAATATTATTCATTAATGAAAACATTTTATGATGTCAGTGATTTCTTTTGCCAATTTTACGCTGCAAGAAAAGTAAATAATTTTTGTTAAATTCTTAACTATTTTTCTAAAATAATTTTATTTTTAGCATATTTTATCAAAATAATTTATAATTTGTCAAAAAATATTTTTCAAATGGTCTAAAACAATTGTTTATCATTTTCAAAATGAAACAAAAACAAATCATAACTTTCAGTTATTGACAGCCATTTGCTTTGTTGTCAAAATGTAACAGCCAATAAGATTCAAGAAGAGACCACCCATTTCTTTTGTTAAAGTTTTGATGACTGTTTTATTGATTTTTTACTTGTAAAATAATTCAAGAGAGGGCAGCATCTTACAGAACTTTTTCTAAATTTTTAAATGACGGAAAAACTTTAACTGTACTCTTAAAAGTGATGGGATTTGGATGGTCAGAAGCCGATGCCAAATTGTTATGTTTTTAACCATGACTAGCAACCATTGTATTAATTAAAAAACATGGAAACATGTAAAAGTAGAGTTTATGTCATAAAATGACATAGAAACAAAATTTATCATAATGACATAAGTATGACATCATTGATAGAAAACTATTTAATCTCTTGATTTTAGATTGCACTCTCTCATTTTTTGTCTTAATAGCTAAGCTGCATGAATGTTTGTGCATTTAGATCAATAATTTTATTTAAAATTGGAAATGAATATTATGAATTAATCCATAAAACATCTACTCAAAGTCTTGAAGTGTTTTAAGAATCTAAATATAATAGTATTAGATAAAATTCATTTCATTATAATAAATAGTTATATCAAAGTTAAATGTTGCAATATACTTTAAAAAGATATTTTATAGAAATTAACACCTGATGTTGCTATTATATAAATGAAGCAGTATTAAACACTAAAATGTTAATTATGGAATATGTTATTAAAAGTAAAAATAAGTCGTCAAATGGATAATTTTAATGGAACTGTAACACACTTATACTTCAATTGACAAAGAAATATCTTTTGGACAATTTGCACCCTGGTGAATTTTTCCATAAGTATTATACATTAAAATATGTGTAAAATGGTATATTTTATTGTAATAATTTTTTTTTCCTGAAAAAAGTGTAAAATTCAAAATTCCTGTTCTAACAATAGACATAAACCCTGCTGTGACATGATCAGCCATTATGTGTTGCCAAGGCTGTAAAACATTCAGCATTTTATGACATTGAAATTTCCAATGATGCAAAAACATGTTTATTTGCAAATTTATTATGGTTTTAGATATGTTTTTAAAATAATTTACACTATATTTATTAGATATCAACAAATATAAATTATTAATAACTTATTTTGACTTGAAATACTTTATTTCAAAAATATAGCATTACATTAGCAGCTAACATAAATATGACCTGAAGCAAATTTGGAGGCTTGCTATGACATAAACAATCTACTTATATTTACGAGGAAGAAAATAATCACAATTTTGCAATAAATATTTAAAGAACTAATGATCAGCTTTTCAAGCTAATGTCATGCGCTTTATGAATCTTAATAATAAATGAATACTCCCACTTTCAACACAAGATAAAGTTTTTGTGAAAGAATAGAATGAATCCACCTATTCTTTCAACCCAAATGCTTATGTATGAGCAAATCTTAAGTACTGGAAATGAAAGTATGAAAATATTAACTAATCACTTTAAATTACTTTTACTATGTCTGAATGAATGATGCCTGCAAAATTTGCTAGAATTTACTATGCATCATTCTTAAATTAAATTAAACATATGTAAATGAGATATTTATTTTATATAGCACAATGTTTATGAATTGTAATAAACTAATGATCAGCTTTTTAAGCTAATGCACATGCGCTTTATGAATATTAATAATAAATGAATACTCTCACTTTCAACACAAGATAAAATCTTTGTGAAAGAATAAAATGAATCCACCTAAAACATAATTCATTAGATATTAAAGAAATAAGTAATTTTTAAAAATATTCAGAAACAAAGAAGATTTTGTTGATTTTATAAACTGAAAATAATCTTTCTAGAAATGATGTGTAATCTTTTTTTGATTACAGTCTCATTTTTAATATTTACAGAAACAAAATGTGAACATTTAAATTTTATTTCAATAGTAAACAAAAATATATATCAAAGAAAGTCAAATTTGTTATGTTCTGATAAGTAATAATCATTTTATCATATATTTTACATTGATATACACTGAAAATAATTTTTCTAAAAATGATGACATATAAAATCTTTGTTTGGATTACCTCCTCATTTTTTAAATATTTACAGAAGCAAAATGTGAACATTTAAAATTTATTTCAGTAGTAAACAAGAATATCTACTAAAGGAAATCAAATTTGTTATTTTCTGATAAGTAATAATCATTTTATCATATATTTTACATTGATATTTGAGACAAAGAACAATGTCAAAATAGAAAAGTATGAAATTGTTAATACTTTGGAATATATATATATATATATGTGTGTGTGTGTGTGTGTGTGTGTGTGTACATACCAGAACACATCATGGCATTTTCAACAGAATATACATAGAAGATAGTGAAGTATAAATTATTATTTTATGTGTGTTAATATAAAATGTATTGGTCGATCATAAAAGTTTTGTTACACAAAACAATTATTGTGTTTTTTTGATTGAGTTGCAATTTGATGGGCATTCCTTGTGAGTAAAAAGAACTAGGTAATTTTTTTAATGAATTCTTTATATTTTGAGAATGAATGTATTTGTTTAGTATACAAAAAATATATATCATTAGCAAAAAAAAAAAAAAAAGAGGTTAAACTAAATAGTAAACAAGACAAAAAAATATATTCATTAATAATAGTTTTAATTTGTTTAAATAAAAAAAATGTTTATTTGTTTTTTTATTCATATTTTTTTTTTTAAAAAAAACCTTTTCATGTATAAATATTTAGGGGTGATATTAATAAAAGTTTGCATATTTAATACACATCTATAATATAATATTTTATGAAATGTAAATTAATAAGCTTATGTTTATTTTAATAATAAAAATAGTAAACAAACTAAATATACTAATTAAATTTTTTAAAATATATAGTAGATATTTATTTAGCAATATTTGTGCTAATATATAACCTGTTGTTTTTTTTTGTTTCTTAATGTATTGTTTAAAACAAATGATAATTACATCCAAAAAATAATATAATAAATAAATAGTAATCAATGCATGTGTAAACTATTTTACAAGGATAGGAGGAATATTTTATTTGATTCTTCATTTATATATATATATATATATTATTGTTTATGTTAATACAGTTTCGTTTTTGTTAATTAAACTTGTTTCACATAAGCTTGTGGTTAAGACCTGTAGAGGTCCCTACTATCACATTTTACGCGCACATTGTTGAGATTACAACCTTAGTAAATATTATTTGATTATTATTATGTATATTATTACATTTTTATTTATTGTTTGTTTACATCTTTGTATATATTGTAACTGGTAATGAATTGTGTAAAGGAATCCATAAAAAAATTAAATAATATTATAAATTAATAAGATAGTTGTGCCACTAAACATCACATGATCACCATTTCTTATGCTTGCCCATGCCTACTATTGTATGGAGAGTTTGGCCTGTTTTAAAATAGTTGTGGAATAAATAATTTTAATAATATACAAAAGTTTAAATATTTATTAGCTATTTAAAAAAAAAAATAATTTAAATTTATATAAAATTCCTTTATAATTTAAATAATATTTACTGAGGCTGTAACGTCGAGCATATGCGTGTAAAATGCGATAGTAGGGACTTCTACAGGTGTTTAACCACAAGCTTATGCTATGGAAGAAAAGAGGGAAACCCTTCTTTACTTCAACCTACTTTCTATTTAAATAAGTGAAGTGAAGCGGTTAGATCTGAGAGCGTGAAGTTATTCAATACTTCACTGATTAAGTCCATATTTCTTATTACACATTAATACTCGCGAAATCTTTCGATTTACAACGAGTCAATGGAAAGATTTTATAGTTAGAAATCTATTACAGTAATACTAAATTTAAAAAATCTAAAGGATTTAGTTGGTGATATATATTTTATTTGACAAGAAATAAGTTCTGATCAACATAGGATTTCCTAAACAGAATTGAGAAGTTGTTTGCCTTTTCTTTGCTGTTCCCTCGTTATGGCCAAAATCTATTGTTTGTACCAACACGGGCATTGATATCGAAGAAAAAAAATCATTGTTTTAATATTTATATAACAATATTATTCATAAAATTCAGATGTATATTGAACAGTATTCGAATATGTCCATTCGAAACACCGGTCTCTTAGGCAGAGAAGAACATACTTGGAGAGTATGTATGCCCAAACAATAGCTATAAAATATATAACTAGTGTTACATTTCCAGGACATAACTTCTTCTCGGCTGTTGAGTTCAACACCGAGTTCAAAGCACCTTTTTTTGTTTGTGTATAAATACGGGCGCCAGCTATCTATTCAAGGATGAATAAATAACGCACTTTGAGCAATGGCCACTAACTCAATGCCTAAATTCACGACTAGCTCAGCTATTTGTAATCACTAATAGATTATACTTAATTAGTGATTAAAAGAATTGATAAAAGAATTTGTTAAAAAGAATTGACCGACAAATAAAGTTTAATTTTAAAGATAATTTATTAACTAACATTTATTTACTAAGTTTAAACATTTTATACTTCTAATAAAACACACGCATATTTTAAATTAACATTCTAAATAGTTTAAATATTCTTGAATATTTTCATAACAGAACACTGGGAATTTATCTAATTTGACTAATAATATTGATATAAGGATCACGCACATATTAACTCATGCACACACATAATAATGATAATAAAGGACTACATAGTATTTGAAATTTAATCACACACATCAATAGTTCATTTATGTATGATATAGAGTTCATATAATTAGACTCTTGAAAGGTTCATACAAATTAATGCAATGCAATGGCTATTACTGTATAAACGAAATAAGCAAATGTTTTTACCTAGGCTTTTGAATGTAGACGTAGAATTTTGTTCTCTTTGGTGGCTGCTTTCGGTGAGGATATTTCCATTATGAATGCTTACCAGCCGGCTGGGATGTTTCCTTGCTGAGTTTCCTGATTTTCACGATTATTATTATCGGAGACAAATAGATACTGACGGAGATTTTCTAAGATGTTAAGCTGACATTATTTCACGGGCAGATCTGCCATCTTCTAGGACATCTGGGCTAGAGATAAACGTGCGTTCCCAAGATCTTCTCAACACTGCATTTAGTTTGTTAACTGCTCAATTAATTTCTGACCTGCACTACTCAATTACTTTGTGAACTGACTGTCTCAACTGATTGTCCAATAAAATATTCAGTATTTATACCAATGAAGTGTTTTCTTTTCAATATCCTCCGGCAAATATCTGTTGTCGAAATTCTTTATCAATTAATCCTTTGATAAACGTGTTTTGAAAGATTGCTTAATTAGTAATAGCCATGCAGAGATGTTGTTTTATATTTTAATTAATAACCATTGCCGTGTTTTTTAATAATAATCTTCTTTAACTTTCATTTATTTATAATAACATTTATTCTATTGTTGACAATCGCACATATATACGCACATATATTAGTTTCAACATTGTTTTTTCTTTAATTAACCTTGAATGAAAAGAGATTTGTACATTTTAACTTTTTAAATTATATTTTTACTGAATACTAATAAAAACTCTTTACTTCCTTTTATAACCCTTAGTTTCATTTCTCAAACCAAGACTCCCCCCCCTTTTGATTAATTAATTGTAGCTTTTTTATCTCAAAAACTAACGCTAGAAAACTATTTGATTCCTTTTTCGAAAACAAGCTGCAATAAACTCAACATTTAATTTTATGTTTCTCTTTAATGAAAGATTATTTTAATAATATAATTTTAGATAAAATTATATGTGCCTATATCAATATAGGTACAATATATATCAGAGAAAATGGTTATGGACTTAATTCACACTATTTAGTCAATATAAAAGAATGGGATTGAATAATTATCGGTACAAAATTAAAATAAAAAAACTTCAAAATTTGCAAAGATAATTATGTAACATAGAGAAGCATGAGTAAGAATTATTGGATTTGGATGATAAATAGAATACATTTTATTGCTGGCTTTATCAAATTTAAATTATTTAATAAGTCCAATATGAAAAAAAAGCATAATTAATTGATAGTTTTTATATAAGTTACCATACTGATTGAAGAGTTTTTTTAAATCACCCAATCTACATGCAAAATCAATTATTATTGTAATGAAGTAACTCAAATGGAAATAGGACAATAGGACATTGTCTAAAATCTTTAATATCTAGTTAGACTATTATCTGTTGATGCTTAATCGAAATATATATTTTAATAGCAGAAATTAAAATTGTAATTATAATTATAATTAATAAAAATAAAGCTAAAAGTATGCTGTAGTTCACTGTTTCTCGTTATTACTATTAATTTTAAATTTGTGAGTACTATATTTATACCAGCTGACTTTATAAACAAATGTGCGTATATGTATATTAAGAACCTATATGCTACAGGTCAGACTGATTTAAAGTCAACGAGATTGGTATTACAAGGGTATTGAGGGTACCATCATCAGATTTTCAATGATATGGATGGTTGAAAGATTGGAGAGTGGAGAAGATTGAAACCTTTCCATTAAAGTTTGAAGATTTTCTATCTTAATGTAAACTGAGCACTGAATGTATATATGTGTGGAAGATGATGATCTGGACAATTTATGAATGCTGGTTCAGCACAAAATATGCATATTAGAGATCATTTATTTGTCTTTTGCACATTTTATGGTAATGTGTATCGGTCATATAAGATGGAATGGATCTGCAGGGAGCATGAAAGTCTGAGTTCAAATCCATTCTAATTTAATGAAATCATAAATGAATTAGTAAATAATGTTATATTAACATTTACTAGCTCGGAATAACAGTATGACTTGTAATAATCTACAGTTAATTTTTTAATAACGTGCATGGTGTCACACACACATTTATTTATGTTCTAAATGCTTGTATGTACATTGGCATTATGTGCATCTCATTGAAAATTCGTTTTATTTTTCCAATTTAAGATTTTTAACAAATGTTAAGTGCAAATTAGCATTAGTTTTATTTGTTTATTTAAGTTTTTTAATTAAAATATAAAAAATGTGGAAAGCGTTTTTTTTTTTTTTAACAAAAAAAAAAAAAAAAAATGTCACAATTTTAATTTTGTCATAACTTTTGTACTCTATCTGATGGAGTTTCCAGCTTGCTCAGGAATGACTTACGCATACCTTATCGAAACTAAAGTGTCATTTCCCCCCACGTTTTCTGTTTCAGAGCGATAACAAATTCAGAATCTTTATATCCAACGGCAGACTAGCTTACGCAATTGAGGAGAAAAAAAAGCAATCCACGCGGCGCTAATTTGTTCATATGAGATTGGGGAAAACGCAGAAAATTGAGTTGACGATATTAGCGGTGATAAAAACGATCGATAAATTTTAGTTCTTACTTTCTTAAAAACATTTTTTTTTTTTCAAGTTTTGCTTATAATTACGTTACATCATTTGAAAAAATAAAAAAAGTTACTTCCTAATAAATTTTCTTTTAAAACATTCTTACTAAAATATGACACAATACGTTATTACAATTTATATTCTTAATATTTAAATACAAGTAATACAAGTATAGTATATATACTTTAAGCTAGATATAATTAGAGGGATTTTCAGTGATATGAATGGCTAAAGAGTAGGAGAGTGAAGAACATTGAAGCCAGTCCACTAAAGTTTGAAGATTTGCTATGTTAATATAAACCGAGCACTGATAATATATATATATATGGATATGGAGATGATGAGCTGGACCAACTGATGAATTCTGGTTCAGCTCAAAATACTATATTGGAGATCATTTTTCTTTTTCATGTGTATGTGTATAAGATGGAGTGGATGACTAAAGAATGCTTGAAACTCCGAGTTCAAATCCCTCTAATTACAATTCTTATTATAATATTTTTATGTGGTAATAATTCTCTTTAAATCTTAAACCTATTAAAAATATTTTAAGCTGTAGATATCAAACACTTATAGAAAGAAAATCGCAATGCAAACTAACTTTGCAATATGTATAATTAAGTGGGCTTTAATTGAAGGTGAAATTATTTTCTTATTATAATTGTATTTTGAATTACAAGTGTCAAATTAACTCAACTCATATCTTTGACACCATCCACTTTAGATAAATATAGTAATAACTATTATTAATCATTTACTAACCTAGAGATTGTCTGTAGCACAGTCATGAACTTTAAAACTCAATTAAAAATTAATACATCTGATATTTTAATATATGAATTTTTTTTCTACAGTACATGCTGTTTCATATCTGCCTTCCAATATGTAATATATAAGAGGTTTGAACTCAGACTTTTACACGACCCTCAACTTTCCACACTATCTCATACTGCTGACACACTTGATCACACACATGTCGAAAAGATAAATAATCACCAATATTAGTAATTCGTGCTAAACAAGTGTCAAATTAACTCAACTCATATCTTTGACACCACCCACTTTAGATAAATATAGTAATAACTATTATTAATCATTTACTAACCTAATCATTTACTAACCTAATCATTTACAGTTGGTCCAGATTATTATCTTCTCACATATATACAATCAATGCTCAGCTTATATTAAGATAGCCAATCTTCATACTTTAATGGACAAGCTTCAATTCACTCCACCCCCACAACTCTTCAGCCGTTTTCCCACATGTAATATCTTTATAAATATATTAAATAATCTCAATATTACTATATATTATTTTAAATTCATATAAATAAGTAAAGATATAAATAAATTATGTATATACCAATAATAAAAAATGTTAATAGTAATGATAATATTATTGTTACGGCAAATCATCCAAAGATTATACAAATTTTAATCAATGTTTAATCAAGGAGAAAAAAAGATAATTTATTTATGAAAAGTACTTTAACAAACTAAATGACCTTTAAAAATTAAATCATTAAATCCAACATAACTCCAACCACAGCAGTGCTTGGATAAGATTAGCTGAATGCAATCTTAACTTAATTATTTAAATGGATTAAAATATTTCTCATTAGTAAGTCACACAATACATCACTCAAAATGCTATTAAAATGTTTCGCATCTTTTTTTTTTTTTTTAGAAAAAAAAAAAAAAAGATTCTAATGCGATTAAAAAATTGTAATAAGAAAATAGTGAAAGGAAAAAAGCCTTGATAAAAGATAATTAACTACAAAATGTTAATCAAAATGATAATCAAAAAGTTACTTATTGTTTTCAGTACGTCGTGTCTGTTATCTTCGCATTTACTGAAGATCGCACACTGTAGATTAAAATTTGATAGACGCAGCATCAGTTTGAGAAATATACTTAATTGTGATGCATTCTTATATATATATAATATATAAAAAACAAAAAAACACAAGTTAAAAAACTTGCTAACGCTTGTATTTATGATAACAGATGGTGTTCTACCAAAAATACCGTCAAGCATAGTTTTCTGTTTACATAAACGTCAGAGCGAGCATTCACTATCTCTAACTTTAATTCCACTTTCAGATCATGATTTCAAGCTATTTGCTATCGTCAGTGAAAGACAGGAATAATATATATACTTCACTGATCCAAGCATTAAAAAGTTATAGTGCATTTTATAGTCATAATATAATAACAAACTTTGGTTCAAGAATAATTTTCTTACTAAATTTCAACTATCCTAAAGATATAATGAGTAGAGTTTCAAATTTCTAAATGAGCTACATTTCAAAATATAATGCATCAAATAATTTGTGGATAATACAAGCAAAATAGGACCTCCTGTTGTAGCAACATTTATGTTCAACATGTTTTGATCTTGGTAAACTTTGGCAATTATGTATATAAATATATATTTTAGAAAGTTGTCTTATAACCACCTTTGACATTTGGATAATACTGGCCTGTAAGCAAGTATTTAGATAGTGTTCCCTAAAGTTCAAAACAAGGATAGAGAATTGACTCAAATTTTCATCATTTCACTCTTAGAAGGTCCAATAATTATTATTTTTCCTTCAGTTTATTTTATAAAAAGAAGTGAGATTTGTTGGAGAAAGTTTGTACTACGCTAAGCAATTTTTACCCTACTTTTATTTTATTCAAATCATTATTTACATTTAACACCTACAAACCAAAGAATAATCAATATTCATTTATAACTGTTTATACACTTAACTTTCTTTTCAATGAGAACTTATTGATTCAATGTGAACTTTAGCAATACCATTAATTTTAACAGATTCATCCCTTTTGAACAACAGGAAAACTACAAAACATCTTAGCCTATGATCTTTTACATAAGCAATGGCACCAATTATTATTATTTTTTTAATCTTGCAACTTTAAGAGCATTAGATAGTTGTAAAATAAAGAATTGTTTTATGTTGAATCATATGTATTATGATAACTCAAGAAAAGTGCAGAAACATAATGTTCGAATGGAATATACTGCAGTATAACTCGCACAGTATCGCTGAGCAAAACAGATTTAAATGGCCTAAGATGTTGAAGAAAGCATCAGCAATATAATAAGATAAAGATATAATTGTTAAAAATCATATAATTGGTTTAAAATGACAAATTATGAAATTAGTTATCCACACTGTCTTTTGTAGTCTAATCTGTGTTGTTGTACATTGATATATCTATTTTTGATCAGATTCTTAAATCTGTATTATGATTTTATCCATCAAACGAAATATCATTTTTAATCTATTTCTTTATTTTCTTTTTTCTTTTATAAAATGCATTTTAATTCCTATGAATAAAAAAAATAAAAACATTTTTAAATTGAAAACAATTTCTCTAATTTATTTTTTTATCTATATCAGCATTCAACGAACTTTATTCTTTGATGAATAATTCTTATCTACAATTTTCTTCTAGATGTCTTATCATCTCTCAGCATCAATTTTAAACTTGAATTGTCATTTTATTACCATTTCTTTTAACAAACACATCCAACCTATTTCAATTTCTTTTTTTTTTAAGTGTCAAAGCGTCGGCTGGAAGTGAAACCTGGGGCATCTGATTGTAAGGCAGCTGTGCTAACCACTCAGCCACCATCGCTTGACAAATATATTCTGATTCATTTTTTTAACATGATGACAGAAATCCATGTTTTCTCTCTAAAGTATGTATTTGGCCTTTCTAAAAATATTTTTAGTACTAAATAATAATAATAATAATAATAATAATAATAATAATGATGATGATGATGATGATGATGATGATGATAATAATAATAATAATAATAATAATAATAATAATAATAATAATAATAATAATAATAATAATAATAATAATAATAATATAAACGCTTTAACACGCTGAAGAAGAAGCTGTCAGTAGTAACAAAAAACAATTAAATTAAATTAAACTAGGCCTAGTATTTTCAAGATTTTCCCTCATATTCATGGCCAAAATAAATTATAAACCATTACTGTAATAATAATAATTCAATTCATTTAATTCAGTGTCAAACAACAGCATACAGCCAATTACAGTTAGCACATTAAAAACAAAAATAAAATAAAATAAAAGGGAAATACAATGTACAGGCCATTCTATCTTTTCCAAAGACTTTATCATGTGTTTGAAGTGTTAGTATTCATTCATTTTATAGTTAAAATCCAATGTGCAACAGATTAATGTTGTTTAAATATTACAGTTTATAAACATTGCGCTATATAAAATAATTGACTTATGACATAATAATAAAAAGTAACAATCAATTTAACAAATACATATATACACAAACAAAATCCATTTAAAACAATCGAGAATTGCATTTAAATTTAATAATATTGCAAAATTATAATAAAATTGAAGTGATTAGTATGACAAAGGAATGACAAGCTTTAATATAACAAACAGAAGCAGGCCAAGTAGCATACACATAAGATCTAATTATAATAATAGAAATTGTGTCAGAATAACTATTTTATTAACAATTTTAAGATCTTTATATTTTCTTCTAGAAGAAAGATAAAAAACAATTTTCTTTTTCAAAAAAAACATATTTGGAAAACTTATTGGACACTGATTGTAATAAATTTTAATTCCTGATTAAAGCTAGGAATCCAAATGATTGAACAATATTCAATGATGGGAAGAATCAACAACAAAAATAATTTGTATTTTGTTCCATTACTGAAATGATAACCATATCTTCGGATGGTACCCATAATTTTTAAAGCCCTACCAATAATCATTTCCAAATAAGAAAGAAAGGATCCATTGCTAGAAAATATAACTCTGAAATCATTTTGGGATTCAACAGAATTAATTTTATGAGAATTAATAAAATAAAATAAAAGTATTTTTAGAGTATAAGACTAAGAAATATTTACTGAAATTAACTTTCATATTATTTAGTTCACACCAAGCATTAAAATTATATTGTAAGGTGATGCCCAATCCTTATAAAAAAATAATAATAAGTAACTGATGTTTTAGGATTAAAATGTATAAAGATTAAATAGGCAGCCAACTTTTAAAACCTAATTTTTTTTAGATATTTGGGGACATATACACATATATATACACACAAACATAACCATACTACATTCATGAAGGAATGAACACATTTTTTTTTTTATTAAATGTAAAATAAAATATATACATATACACATATATATACATGAATGTAGATTTTAAATCATGACGTGACAAAATAGAAAAAAACATATTTGACATTAAATTCTAGTAACCACATTTCTTTTGTTTAAAAGAGGAAAAAAAGAGTAAACCTTTGTTGATTTTGGGAACGTGGAAAAATATCTAAGCAACAGATTTTTTTTGAGTTGTTGGTTTTTCTTGTTCAAATGAAGTGCATGAAAGTAAAGTTGTAAAGAATATTTTAATTATTATATTATGATTTCCTTTCTTTATTAAAAATAAACTATTTAATATTTGGAATTTTATTATTGATAAGTGTAAAATGTTTTAAAAAGGAAAAAAAAAACATTATTTAATTGATGAACTTTCGTTCGTTCAAATAAATGCTAAGAGCATCATAGTTATTTATCATTGTTAAAAAATATAATTTCTATCAAATGTTTCTTGGATAAAATAAAATCAACTAATGATGAAATAGAACTTTATTAACATTACTTTTAAAGTAAAATCTTTATCATGAGTCTCATACGTATATAAATAAAACTGCATAGAAATAGCGTTCGCCTTATATTACTTGGAAAAGGATTCATATTTAATAATTTATATATGTGTAAATAATATCTAACAATGCACTTTTGCTAATTAAGTGTCGGGGGATTTTTCTATCCTCTTGGTGTCATTGACGTGTGATGGAGGATCATATTTATTGGTATATATTGTTTAAATCAACGTGGAAAGATCTTGATATGGAATAGAAATACATGGCTTTAAAATCAAACGCCGAGGAATTCAATTTCGTCATGGGAATTGTTAATGCTTAGAATGTTCAACATGACTTAATATACATGAAGGAAAGAAAGACATTATCTGCTAAGAATACAGAAGCTGCTCTTAAAAATTTAACTTGCTATTGTTTTAAGGAATTCCAAAATTTCATTATATTTTATGTTTCAAATATTTTTTTTTTAAATGTATACTGAGAGTTGGGTTGTGAATTTTTCTCACCCTTTTATTCAAGTGTAGCAAACATTTTTTTTAAAAAAAAAGAACCCATTTGTTTAGATTTTTATAGGGTGAGAGAGATGCACAACTCAAACTATACATCAATATATTATATATATTTGTAAATAAAATATTATCGTAATTGAAGGTTTAAATTAAATGGACAATGACTGAAACAAAAGGTAAGATTTTAAATATTTACATTTATTAGACAATTAATACATTAAAATCAAACTAATTAATAAGTAAATATATATAACATTTTCTTGTTTAAATGAATAACTGTTTATGAATGAACTATACAAAACACAAATTAGCAATTCATGGACATAACCTTGAGGTACATTTAAAGGACATAAACAAAATGATAATTGTACATTAGTAATATAATTTTATATTTAAAATAATTAATACATTATTGTAAATTATGCACTAAATTTTATAATTCTTATTTCAACCCATATTTTAATATTTAAATTACAGCTAGTCTTATTGTTGTAGAGATAAATTAATATTTTATAATAATCATGTATATATTCTGTTGATTTATAAATATTATAACTTTAAGCATGATCTGTTAATAAATATTTGTTGTTTGAAGTTAAAACCTTTGTTTCTCTGGTCTCTAGATTGTCAAGCATCATTCATACTTCACTCACCAGAATAGCTATTATACATGCATACAGATTTTTAATTTATTATTAGCAATAGCCATTAAGGATCTATATAGAGGTCACATTATTGCCATCCTATTTAATTCCATCCTTGAGCAGAGTTAAAGGCAAATGTCTACACTGAGTTAGAACCCCGAGTAGTAATAGGACCTGTAAGTAGAGAAGGCTCTGGGTGTACTATCCTAAAAGGGTTTTACAGTCCTTTACATATTTTGGCAACCCAAACATTTGGGGCATCAATTAATTAAATATCTCACCTTGTAGACTCCCGGTACATTTTACGGTCTGTTACAATATATATATATATGAGAATGTACATCAATCACTGATGTGATTCTTCTAAAGATTTTACAGTCATCAGCATAGCCCAAAAGATAAGAAGATTTTAAACAATCCTTAAGGTCATTCATATAAATATTAAAAAACATGGATGCTAAAATACTACCCTGAGGAACTACCAAATTAGATTCAAAATTCAATAAAATATTATTATTAAATTTGACATATGCTGTACAACCACGAAGAAAGAACTGAAACCAATAAATAAGTGAGTTTCTACAGACCTATTAGAAATAAAACCATGCTGTGAAGAATAAATGAATTTACTAATATCTAAAATAGTTTTATTATAAACACACCTCTCAAAAATTCTAGCAATAGTATGTAAAACAAAAATAGGTCTATAGTTATTAACACAATCATGTGAGCCATTCTTAAAAATTGGGACCATTTTGGCACTCTAGGTAAAACAGAAATTAAGTGATTATTTAAAAATAAATGTAAGAGGCTCTGCAATAAATTCAGCCAATCCTTTGTAAATAAAGGAAGGAATATTATCATTTCCTAAACTAGAATGAATTTCTAGTCACTTAATAGATATAATAACATCATCCTTAGAAATATGATCAATAATGCAGTCAATATTAGAAGAATTGCAAGATAATGTGATTTTTGAAGATATTGTATCATGTGATGAATATAAGTCAGCAAAATGTTTGGAAAAGTCATTTGCACTTAAAGTGAAATCATGAACAGCATGAACCCTTTTCTTACCTATCCCAGAATTCTTTAGGATTAGAAGAAATATTAACCTCAATTTTTCTAATATAATTTTACAAATCTCCTTTATAAACATGCTTAGCCAATCTTCTAAAATTAATAAAATTATTATAAAAAAAGATATTCTGTGTTTTAAAATAGAGTCTGCAATGATAAGATTTCCTTTTAATAATCTTAATAAGATCATATGAGAAACAAAGATGAAAGCCCTTATGTAAAGGCAACTTACTGGGAATATACAAATCAATAAAACTACTAAGAATCTTTAAAAAACCATCTAAGCAATGATTTACATCATTGTAAGAATATAATAAATTCCAATTAACCTTAGAAAAGTTTTTACAAAACTCAACATAATTAACTTTTCCATATTCCTTTCTCCAAATATTACAACAATTAGCCTTTGAGTGACAAATGTTAATATAACACTCAACAAAGACAAATTAAAAATTAATAACAATTGTTGAATTACATAAAATATAATCCAAAGTATAACAACAAATGAGTTATATTGCTTAAATCTCAAAATTTTTACAAAACTGTAACATTCTAGAAGCTATAGGAGACAAAATAGAGAAGTGTGTAGTAATTCTATCCTAATATAAATCTGGAATATTTAAATTACCAGTAATGATAACGTTACAAAATCTTCAAGTGATATCAAAAATAATCAAAATCCAATAGTGATAAAGTGGATTTGACATAAACATTACCTAAAATAAAGTTAAAATGCTGATTTAAAGTAATTTCACACCATGTAGATTCACAAAATGAAGTAAAATAAAGATCTTTATAAAAAAAAAACATCATTATGAAGAGCAATACGAATACCACCATCTCAAGAAATATTTTCCAAAAATCTGTCACTTTGCAAAACACTAAATCTATCATCAACAAAAAAAAACAATCCATAAATTGTTTATTTAACCAAGTTGTTGTAAGTAATATAAGATCGAAATGTTTTGTTTCAAAAAATTATTGGATTTGAACACATTTAGTTTGCATATCTCTGACTTTCATGTAAAAACAAAAAAGGCCTACAATGTTACCCACAAAGATAATGAAAACAATACAAATAAGAATAGAGAGAGGAAAAGAAAAAAAAAAGTGATGAAAATAAAAATAAAATAAATTCAATCAAAATCTTAAAACCTGAGAGAACTGGCTAGAAATCAATAAAACAATGAAATGGAAGTACCACAAGGCCTGCTTATATTACTAACAGTTGGTGCATATACTAACCTGTTTGCTGTGATATGACTAACAGTTGGTACATATACTATCCTGTTTGCTGTGATATTACTAACAGTTGGTACATATACTAACCTGTTTGCTGTGATATTACTAACAATTGAATGTATTTGGAATATTTAAATAAAATTAAATTTCTCTAAAGACATTCAACACACACATTAGATGATGGAAATAGTGCAATATAAAAATACAATTATTTCATTATGTTTATGTGCAATAACAGAAATATAAAAGCAAGAAGACTTAGAATTATTCATATTAACTTTATGATAAACAATATTAATTTGTAAATTATTTTATATCAATAATTTGATATTATTTGAATTGAGATTTACTAACATATTAGAAAGAAAATATCTATTGTAAGTTATGCTGATATTGGAATAAACATCAGCAAAAATTCAGTAAAATAAGATTTATTCAATCCATCAGATAAATATGTTTTTAGTTATTAAAAAGTTATTATTTTTAAAAGATAATGAGGAATATCCAAATGATTTATCCAATAGTTACTATTTGAATGAATGTTATACAAATATGATCTATAAACTGGAATGAACTTGGGAGCAATATCTGAATAAGTTTGGATTTTATGTTCAATAGACTTTAAAGAAAACAAATTAACAGGAAAATCTCTATTATATCTTTTTTTTTCATAGAAGAAGTAATCTGTGATTTATGAGCTGGGACGAATTTGGGAACAGTAGCTGAATAATTGAGTATTTTAGATTTCATAGACTTTAAAGAAGATAATAATAATAATAATAATAATAATAATAATAATAATAATAATAATAATAGTAGTAGTAATTGTAATAGTAGTAGTAGTAGTAGTAGTAGTAGTACTAATAATAGTAATAATAATAATAATAATAATAATAATAATAATAATAATAATAATAATAATAATAATAATAATAATAATAATAATAATAATAATAATAATAATAATAATAAGAAGAAGAAGAATAAGAATAAGAATAAGAAGAATAAGAAGAAGAAGAATAAGAAGAAGAAGAAGAAGAAGAAGAAGAAGAAGAAGAAGAAGAAGAAGAAGAAGAAGAAGAAAAAGAAGAAGAAGAAGAAGAAGAAGAAGAAGAAGAAGAAGCAGCAGCAGCCACACACACTATTGCAAGTAAGTAAAAAAATATATTATTTTAAGATCTAAAAATACAAAAGGATTTTTTTTTCCATTAAAAGTTTAAAACATGTTCAAATCAATGTAATCCTGATTATTTTATGAAATGGGGGTTTTCTAAAAAATTAGTAAACAAAGGGAAAAATCAGCAAAATCTATCTGAATTATGATAAATCCACAACATGGTGGATCACCAATGATTCAAATAAATATTATTGATAACACAATTTAGAGGCAAATAGGAAAAAAAGAGTAGAATGAAAACAGTAAAAAAAGATAGTAAGAGTCTTAAAAAAAGTGTGAAGAAAAAAGTTGTAAAATTATTTGATATACTGAAACATGGTGACTGCTCAATATATTGTTCAGGAAGCTGAGCCTTCTCAAAACACAAGGAATACATACACAGCAATAGCCAAAGCTACACAAAATAATGGTAACCCAGAAAGAAATTGTAAATTTAGAAAAATTACATCAGATGATATTAGAGATTTAAATCTGCAAATCAGGATGGAATTGAGCTTCCCCACCCATATATAATGGACAGATGAGATGCTTAGACAAGTTGGGGAGAGGTTCAATAACACAATACCAAGAATATTATTTACAACATTAATTTTTTTTACTGGGAAATCAATAGTGTTGGCATTAATAGTCCATCACTGCACTCTCTACAATTTTCCCAAGGCACTCCTAATTGAAGCACTAAATAAATAATTTACTGGAGTCAGTGCAATATATAGATGACCATCCTAATAGCATATATGTACCAGTTGAATTTTGTGAAGTTAAATAAAAAAAAACAATTTAAAAATAAGATTAAAACTCTAAAAAATTTTTCCATAGTATTACTCAACAAAAACAGATGGAAGAATATCACCAGTGTTAAAAGATACTTACATCATATATAACCTTGATGACTTCCAGAGTATGACGAATCCCTTTGGAAAATTATTTATTTTCAACAAAAGTAACATCAATACCCGTATTTAAAAATAATTTTGAATATAAAGTCAAGTTGCATAAAGAAATAGACCCAGACAACACTCCAACACACATAACAGATTTAAGAAGCCACACTATGCTTATATATATCTAAGAGCTGATGCTATGATTCTCCCATGACAAAAGAGGCCACATAGCAACATAATGCAAGGAAGAAAAGACTCTAGCTGAAGAGAATAACCATCATTCACAAAGATTAGAAAAGAATTCAAATAACACATACAAACCCAGGCAGCTGGAAAACGACCCAATTTTCAAATACATAGCATATACCCACACTCTCTCATTTAACATCAATCAATACTCAAAAATTAATCCCCCTCTAAAGTAATCACTACACACAAGAATTGTTATGTCAAAACCAGTAAGTCACAGATAAGCAAATATAATAAAGCTGACACAGCTATGTAATCAAACATGCAATGAACTAAAGCTATATTTAGCAACAAAAAAAAAGAATTTGTCTAACACAGCAACACACATGGATCCACGAATACACCCACTGGGCATTAGGCTATCCATTCACAAATAGGGTTCCCATGTCACTAAAGTGAGAGCGTAAAATAACAGTTGTACCTAATATGATACAATCTACACATTAGCACCTCAAAGAAAAATTACAAAGTATAATCAATTTAAACATCCGGAAAATGTTTTTGAAAAACCAGAAATAGAAACTCCTTTTGGAATCTCAGATTTTGCACTCATATTAGCATCAATCCCAATTGCATGCCACCCAGGACTACCAGGAATCCAAAATTTGTATTGTTGCATCTCAGCCAATTTAAAAACACATACCTGTGTCAGCTTGCCAATCACCTATCACAAAAGTTATACAATATACAAAAGCTATATCAAATTTCAATGGTCTCATTCATTAAGAACAAGCACCAATTGCCATAGTTCCCAATCTGGCCAATCTCAATGAAGCCTTTGGTAATAAAAATTCTGGAAAAAGTTTTTAAAAGAAAAAAATGAACCCTACATATAATACTGTTATTATCACAACATCAGTATGCAAGAAGGGTTCATCAACAGATCAAGCAGCACTAATATAAACAACAATCATTAACTCAGTAATTAAAAGAAAAATTATGTCCAATGGCTGTGTAGTCAAATTTTGAAAGCACATTTGATTCAGTGGTAATCAAAACACTATTAATTCAACTTAAAAAAACAGGAATACCATGCACAATTTTATATACATTTACCAATCTGCCATTAAACAGAAATTCACATCACACTCAATGGCAGATCTTCATCATCTTTCTACCTCAGCAAATCAATCCCACAAGAATCTCCACTCCATACACTTTTATTTACATTACATTTAAACCCCTTGTTAGAGAAAATTTCAAAAAAAAATCCTTTGGAATTCCAATTCCACACACCAAAATATATATACATGTATAGCTTATATGGGTGATGTCTCAGTATTTTTACAATTAAAGAAGCAATTACCTATACGTCAGGAAATTATAAAAGATTACACAGAAAAGTTCAGTCTAAAAATCAACAACAAAGAATCGGCTGCATGGGCAATATTCATTGGTAAATTAAACAGAGGGATATATCACTGAAAACCTAATGTGTTTCTGGGTTTGCCTTTCCACTTGGCATGGAAGAAAATACAAAGCAAAGTTAAAACAGAAGCAAAAAGAATCATGAATCACTCTCCAAATCCTATCTCTTAATCAACTCAAAAGTATCATTACACAATTAATTTATTATGACAAAAATCACCTACTACCTGCCAATAATAAAAGTCACAAAATAATTCACTACAGCAATTAATTCACTATGCAACAAACTATCATAAAAATGTAGTAGCCATCTCAAAAAACCCATCTAAACCACTCTACAAAATGGAACGGTTTCACACTGAGAAAACAGTAAATTTGCTTATAGCCATATTTAGAGATTTCCAAGAGATACAGATGATAATAAAAATTACACTGAGCTATCAGCCTCCCCCATATATAACTATATCTCTGCCCTGCTTGAGATATGTGGATCCATAAGAAACAAAAGAACACTAAAACCCCAAATAAATACACATATTGACAAATACAAAATCTGTTGTTTCCAGGCCAAGCAGTGAATAACCAACCCCAGTATTGGGAATAAATAATGGCCAACTATTAAAAAAATTCAAAAGATGTTGCTTGTAACCAAAATTTTTTGATTTTATTATCAAACTTAACCTGAATGCCTTGCCATCAACAAACCTTATTCAGTAAAGAAGATTTTACACAAATATTGATCCACTATGTATGCTTGTCACAGCAAGGAAGAAACAGAAAGCCACTTTCTATATGATTGTCTAGCCATAACAAATTGTGAATAATGAGGCAGAACAACTATAGATGAAACAGTACACAATAGGTAACATTACTAGATGCATATAAAATCCAGCAATACCAATAATCTGTGCAGCCATCTTCAGCACGTACACATGCTGGTGCTCCCATTGCACATAGACATTTGGAAACAATCCAATGACACTACACCACCTACTATAACACACTAAAAAACTCAAGGATAGAGGCAATATTCTTGCACCAAAGAACATTTTCATGGCAACATGGTCTCTTGTCAAAATGTGCTCAGCACTAGGATAAGGACTAGAATTAGTACTCTTAAAAAAATAAATCTAAAACATGAAATCAGCTAATGCAATCCCATTGATGGTCAATCATTGTAACAATGAAGTTTTTACTTGGTTGAACAAGGTAACTTTCAGAATGAAGGACTAAACCAAGATTGAAAAGAATTTTTTATATAAGTTTGTGCAATTCTAGTGTAACCTTATTTGAAGTAACCATTTAATATTCAATAAAGTTTGCTTTGAATAATAATAATAATAAAAAAAATAATGTGTGTGTGTGTGTGTGTAATGTGTGTAATGTTGTGTGTGTTTTTTATATGTATGTTGTGTTTTTTTTTATATGTGTGTGTGTGTGTGTTTTTGGGATAATAATAATAATAATAATAATAATAATCATCATCATTAATATACATAATGATAATGTTGTTGATGATGATGATAATAATAATAATAATAATAATAATAATAATCATCATCATCAATATACATAAAAGTTCTTTTTGGAAAATTTTAATTTTTACCTTTTTCAATGTACTATTTTGCAATGTAAATTGTAATTGTAAAATAGTTAAACATATTGAAAAGAGCAAAAATTAATATTTGCCGAAAATAGCTGTTATGTGTATGATATATATATATATATATATCATTGAATATTGATTCTGACATTTATGTAAACAAATACGCTTGTTTGGAGGTCTTGGTAAAGCTCCATCTGTTGATCATTAATACAAGCGATAGCAGGTTTTTACGTATATAAAACTTGTTTTGTTTTTCATATATCTATATCAGTGTTATTATATAAAAATATTTTATATTATGTTAAAATAAATAAAAAAATAAATATATAAAATAAATGATTTATTATATCATATTATAGGATTTATTTAAATATATATTCACAAATGTTGCAGGAGTTATCAGATGAAAGTAGGAAAGTAGAACTAAAGATAAACGTTAAAAAGACTAAAGTAATGTTTAATAGATTTTCACAAAATATGAAAATAAAGATTGATTATGATGAATTAGAAGAAGTTAACAGTTACAAATAACTTGGTCACATTATTAATGCAGATGGAAACATAATGGATGAAATTAATCATAGAATTAAACTTGGTTGGAGTGCTTTTGTTAGAAATAACTTGATACTAAAAGGAAATATGCCTATGTGTTTGAAAAGGAAGATTTTTAATAAATGTGTTTTGCCAGTTCTTACTTATGGATCTGAGACTTGGATACTTGATTAGAAGAGCAATGCATAAACTTCAAACCACTCAAAGAAGTATGGAGAAATGCATGTTGGGAGTAACAAGAAGAGATCGAAAACGTAATGTATGGATAAGAGAACAAACAAGTATTACTGATCTCATTGAAAAAATTAAAAGACTGAAGTGGAGTTGAGCTGGACATATTGCTAAAAGAGATGATAATAGATGGACAATTGAAATTTTAAACTGGATTCCAAGAGATTGTAAAAGACCCAGAAAGAGACCACATGTGAGATGGATAGATGAAATAAGAAAGTGTGCAGGGGTGATGTGGAGAAGAGAAGCAAAAGATCGGAAAAGATGGATTGAACTTGGAGAGACCTTCATCCTGCAGTGGATTGATAATGGTTGATGATGATATTCACAAAATAAACAAAACCTAATACTTTAATAATTTACAAGAAGGAATCCCATAGCATCATCAATTTGTAAACAAGGCCACCTTTTGTTATGTAAATATCCATCTATTTTCTCAAATGAAAGATTTGATATAACAAAAGATGGGCGTTGCTTCTAACCTCATTTTGATTGGTTATGTGAAAATTTTGCTTGTAAATTATCTTAGTAATATGTATTCGCACATAAATGGATTTATATTCTTTGTATTTAAAAAGCAGTAAACATGCTTAGCTGTTTATTAAAATATGACTTAAATACATACATATTTATGTATACGATATGGTCGTTTTTGTGGTTTACAACGCATTTTTATAGATTTTTTTTCTCCTTTCTTTTTGCATAAAAATGGTCATATGTATTTAAGATTGACTGTTTTTTATTATTGTTGTTGTTGTTGTTATTATTGTTATTATTATTATTATTATTACTGTTATTATTATTATTAATATTATTATTGTTATTATTATTATTATTATTATTATTGTTGTTGTTGTTGTTGTTGTTGTTATTATTGTTGTTGTTGTTGTTATTACTATTATTATATATATATATATCAATACGTATACGTGCAAATTGTTATGGAATCGGCCAAATAAAATCATGCATTGAATAACCTTGCATTTAATTTTAGTAATTTAAACTACCTGTAAAATGTATTTTTTTGTGTATTTCAAATAGATTTGTATTTCCTTTTTGCCAGTGTTTTACTAAGAATCGGATCTAAAAATATATTTTACTTAAGTTAAATCTGACCTTTCTTTTTCATTTAGTAATTATTTTGTCTCTTTAAATTAAGAAAATGAAACCAAACTTTTAATTTTTAATTCTGTCAAAATATTTTTCATTTTTACATAGTATAGTATTTTATATAATAAATAATATTCATATATATATATTACTACTATGACTATGGCATTGCTATACACGCTTAATGTTTTAAATTATTCCAAAGAAATTTATGAGGAAATGATACTATCAACATTTAATATACATTATATTTATATTATTAAATCTGTACTAATTATCCAAATAGATATTAAGCAATCACTAGCCTGGAGTGTATCCTCCATACCCAAAAGTATATTAAATAAAGTATATACCTACTAGATATTATGGGACTTGCCATTAACTACATTTAAGTTAATGTTTTCTCATATAATAAATTATTTTTTATGAAGTTATCCTATATTTCGTTTTTTACATAAAATAATTGTTGTTATACATATATTTAATAACTTTCTTGCAGGCACCACTCCTGAAACATGAATAACCATTAAAAAATGTCTCATGAGATACATTTTTGGTTGAACCAGTACTCATCAGTTTGCCCAGATTAAACCACATATGAAGGATTGTGGCCTGGGTGACTAATGAGTGTTAGTCCAGCACAAAATGCATCTTAAGGATCATTTGTCTTTATTCACGTCTCTCATGTGAGCATGTTGATAGGACGTTATTAATCACACCTATGATAGATATTACACTTGGAAAAAGAGAAATAAAGTAGAATTACTCCATGTGTGCATGGTTATAAGAAATAGATTTATTAATATTTAACTAAAGTTATATCTGGGCTAGAGATAATCTCTAGTTTAATAAACGGTTAGTGATAATTATTCAATATTTATTTTTAAGTGAATTGTCTTTAAAGTTGTAGTTGGAATAATTTTGACACTTATAAATCAAAATGTACGACTACTTAATATACGTATTTTCATGCGTGTATGTATATAATAAGTAAGTAGTTAAAAAAATGGCAATAATCTTTTCAACTAATCTTTTTATTGATAAAAACATCAATGAGAATTTTATTTTTCACATTGCAACTGTCTGTTGCCGGAATGTTTTACTGTTGACTTTTACGCTAAAGAATCTATGCACGCACATGCACACGCACACACATACATATGTATATGTTTTGCTTTTTGTCAATGTTACTTTAATCTTAACTCCACCATGTAACAATGATTGCATAAAAAATAGACTATCTTTTTTTAAAATTATAAATGTAGTACACATACAATTTATGACGTCTGCATGTCAGTTGAGTCTTCTTAAAATATATATATATAAATATATATATATATATATATTCTTAGCCATACTGATAATTCAATACATTCCACATACACTACTCATAAATGGAGGCTGCAGAAAGGAGTTTGCTATTAACTGAAAGAAGACCCTTTGATTCCTCTTGGAGACCTTAAAGGAACCGAGCGTGGCAAATCCCTAATGTCCATTCCACATGTTCTTGTCGTTGCAACTGTTATTACTATGTGATTATTCATAGAGTATACGAACATGGATGAGTTAAACAGCTGCTCACCAACACGCATTAACCAGCATGGTGAGTTTATTGGCTTTTTACTTCCGAGTTTAAGAATATTTTTTCGAATATATATAATTATGACAGCCAAAAATAAATCATGGCCCTTATTCCCAGGAGGCTGTAAAGTCACCAACTAAGGAAGCGGTTAGTGGCCGAAGTTGGAAGGTGCTAAGAATTCCCTGATTGTGGACTCAGGCTGCCATTTGATGACAACTTTTTATTTAGGTACTTATAACTGCAGATCACTTTCAAGTGAAGGAAGATTGCAAGAGTTAGAAGAAGAACTGTCTTATATTAAATGGGACATTATTAGAAGAAAAGGTAAAGAAACAATTGATTTAACAAGTGGACATATACTCTACTATAAAGGCACAAATATTGGAAATACAAGTGGAGTAGGATTCGTTATAAATAAAAAATGAAAGAATAACATTGTGGAGATTGATGGTGTATCAGACAGAGTGGCAAGATTAGTTTTACAACTTCATAGCAGATACCAAATGCAGATAATTCCGGTTTATGCCCCCACAAGTTTTCATAGTGATGAAGTTATAGAAGATTTTTATATAGATGCACAAAAGGCCTTTGATCAGAGTAAACAACATTTTAAAATTGTTATGGGAGACTTTAATGCTAGAATTGGTAAACAAATGAAAGATGAAAGTGCTGTAGGTAATTTTGGTTATAGTAATAGAAATGAGAGAGGACATAGACTTGTGGAGTTTGCAGAAAAATAAAAACTTTATATTATGAATTATTTTTTTGAGAAAAATGTTAAAAGAAAATGGACATGGAAGCATCCAAATAAAAGAACAGCAGAATTGAATTATATTTTGACTAACAGAAAATACATATTTCAAGATTGTAATGTTCTTAATAAATTTAATACAGGAAGTGATCATCGAGTAGTAAGATGTAAGATACATATTAATGCAAAAGTAGAGAGACAAAAATTATTAAGAAAAATCAATATTTACAATTGATATTCCTAATCTTCAGAAACATTCTAATGAATTTAAATTAGAACTTACAGATCGGTTTCAAGTATTAGTAGATTTTGAACATGATGCTCAGATTTAAATGACATTAATAGAAAAATAACTGATACACTTTTAAAAACTGCAACAGAGATAGCTGGTAGAAAAAAGCAGCAATTGACCAATAAAATTTCTACTGAGATGAGAGAATTTATGAAGAAAAAAGGAATATGAGGATATACAACAATGATGCGTTAAAAAGATTGAATATCTCGAATTTTGTAAAATGGTGCGGAAAAGGGTTGAAAATGATATAAGAAGGTATAATTGTGAACTAGCGAGGAAAGCTGTAAAAGTGAATAAAAGTCTAAAGTAGTATAAAACAACATTTTGATATTGGTAGGAAATTTATATTTGCAGTAAGAAAAAAAGATGGCATTATTACTAAAAAGAGAGATGACATCATGAAATGTGTAGACGAACTTCTATCAAGAATTATATAGTAATAAAGAACAAGTGCCTCCTATACCTATTATATCTTCCGAGTTGCCCAGAATTTTGAATGAGGAAGTGAGACATGCAATTAAATTTATGAAGAAAGGTTAAGGCTCCAGGTAATGATGGAATTATAATTGATATATTAAAAGAAGCAGGTGAATAAATAGATTTTTTTTAGCAAAGTTATATACCAAATGTCTAAATGATAAAGATATACCAGATGATTGGAAGAATGCAGTAATAATATTAATATTTATAAAAGGTGATAAATAAGATATTAGAAATTATAGACTTATCAGTCTTTTATCAGTTTTATAGAAAATTTTTACTAAGATAATTCCAACTTGTCTGCAGAAAACACTGGATTTCCACCAACCAAGAGAACAAGCTGGTTTTAAAAGTGATTTTAGTACAGTAGATCATATCCAGGTATTGAGAGAAGTTATAGAAAGAAAAAATGAATATAAGTTGCCATTATGCTTAGGATTTATAGATTATGAAAAGGCATTTGATTATATAAACATTTCTTCAGTGATTAAAACATTGGATTATCAAGGTGTAGATCCAGGATATTGTCATATTTTAAAGAATATTTATAAAAATGCAACAGCAACAATTAGATTACATAATAATAGTAGGAAAATCAACATTGAAAAGGGTGTAAAACAGGGTAACTCTATATCTTGAAAACTTTTTACAGTAGTGCTGCAAGAAGTATTTTGTGGATTAAAATGGAAAGTTAAAGGAGTGAAAGTAAATGGAGATTATTTAAGTCATTTATATTTTGCAGATGATGTAGTTGTTTTTGCAAATAATGTTTTGGAGTTACAGGAAATGTTGCAGGAGTTATCAGATGAAAGTAGGAAAGTAGGACTAAAGATAAATGTTAAAAAGACTAAAGTAATGTTTAATAGATTTTCTCAAAATATGAAAATAAAGATTGATTATGATGAGTTAGAAGAAGTTAACAGTTACAAATACCTTGGTCAGATTATGAAACTTGGTTGGAATGATTTTGGTAGAAATAACTTGATACTAAAAGGAAATATGCCTATGTGCTTGAAAAGGAAGGTTTTTGATAAATGTGTTTTGCCAATTCTTACTTATGGATCTGAGACTTAGACACTTAATAGAAGAGCAATACAGAGGCTTCAGACCACTCAAAGAAGTATGGAGAGATGCATGTTGGGAGTAACAAGAAGAGATTGAAAATGCAATATATGGGTAAGAGAACAAAAAGGTGTTACTGACCTCATTGAAAAAATTAAAAGACTGAAGTGGAGTTCGGCTGGACATATTGCTAGAAGAGATGATAATAGATGGACAATTGAAATTTTAAACTGGATTCCAAGAGATTGTAAAAGACCCATACAGAGACCACATGTGAGATGGATGAAATAAGAAAGTGTGCAGGGGTGATGTGGTGAAGAGAAGCTAAAGATAGGAAAAGATGGATTGAAATTGGAGAGACTTCATCCTGCATTTGATAATGGTTGTTGTTGATGATGATGATGACTCATAATTGGATTTGATTTACTGTCTCCAATAATTTAGGTTAGTGTAGGATTGTGTAATCATGAGATTTTTATGCTATCATTTATTTATTTTGCACTGAGTATGATTAAAAGAATAGAATATTTTGTGCAATTATATCCTATTACTTTTTTTTAGGCACACAAATTAATACATAGTAGGACTAATTGCATATCATTAAATAAAATTCAAATACAGCTATATATTTAATAATCTTAACACTTCCACACATTTTTTAAAATCATATTAATAAAGATACAATAAAAGATAAATGACCCCCAAAATGCATTTCATACCAAACCAATACTCATCAGTTGGCTCACGTCACCGTATCTCACATATATCTCTATTATATGAAGAGTATTTATTAATAGTATATTGTTATATTTTGATTTAAAACGGTCAAACCCACTCCACCCACATCTTTAATATCATCCACTTCAGATAAATACAGAAGTGATTATCACTAATTATTTTTTAAACTAGAGATTGAATCTAGCACAGATATAAACTTTAAATCTCCTTTAAAGATTAATATATTTAATTTTTTAAATTAATTAAGCGCACTCATACACATGCAGTTATTCACATTTCTCTTTCAAATGTGTAATTTTTTTATTAATATATTAAATAATCTCAATACTTCCACACATTCTTTTAAAATCATATATAAAGATACAAGAAAAGTCAAATGACCCCCAAGATAAATTTCTTACTAAGGCAACACTCATCAGTTGACCCATGTCACTATATCTCACATATACTTCCATTATATGAATATTATTTATTAATAGTAAATTGTTAGATTTTATATTACAAGCTTCAACCTACACCAACCACATCTTCGACACCAAAAAAAAAAAAAAAAAGATATGTTCATCTTTATCTGAAGTTGAAAGTTTATATCTGTGCCAGAGACACTCTCTAGATTAGTAAATGATTGATAATACATTTCTAGCTAAAGTAGATGGTGCAACATGTGGGAGGAGACATTGACAGTTGTAAATCAGAAATCAAATATAAATATCAAACATTACATTACTGTTAGCATCATTACTTTGTGAAATACAATTCCAAATTTAAATAAAGCAATACAAGTTAAAGACCAACCTGTAGCAAGTAAGATCTTTGCTGGTTTAGTTTTATGCTTCTTGATGTGATTTTCAATCTACTTGCCAACTTTGTAGCCTAAAAGTAAGAGATATTGCTAACCTGTGCTGATGTTTTTGTTTCACAAGCTAAATCTTCTAACGTTAATGTAGTATTTAATTTTAGTGATATTTTATAAGTTTATATGAGTATATAAAATTATTCTAAGAATTTAGTAAAGAGAAATTAGTGATGAAAATAAATTTAGCAGAATAGGAGTTCTTAATTATGAGCTTACATAAGGGGCTGCCAGTAATACGTAATCCTTCTAATTTTAAAATGGTAATTGGGTCAATAGTTTTATTTTGAAAATATCCTGTATTTGCTCAGTCTGTTACAGAATACTTTTTTTACAACTAATATTGGAGGAAAAGTAGTTTTAAATTTGGTCTGTTTACAAAATCTATCTGCATAACTCTGACAGATTTATCAACTTCAATAATAGAGATATGTATGACTACAAAAAGACTAATGATAATAAAAAAAATTTTTTTTTTTACTTCTTTTAAATATAGAAAAATCCTTTATATGAAAACTCATTGATAGTATTCCTTCAGTAACTAAGAATAGATCTTATAATAATGGTAAAAATACTCTATAACTTTTTTCTTTTAAATATTTAAAAATGATAATATAAAGTCATATCTAATGTGACATTGCTTTTATAAGCTTGTATTTACAAAAATGTAATACAAAGAGCATACCAATATCTCAAAAAAGCTCTTAATTGATAAGTGCAGTAAGAGAAAATATTTAAAATCTCTATCCAGAATATTTTTATCCCCAGACTAATTGGTTTTGAGCTTATGGCTTACCTCATTGAGGAGCTAGAATATTCTGACACTGCTCATCAATGAGGTGAGCCATAAGCTCAAAAACCAATTGGTCTGGGGATAAGAATGTTCTGGATAGATATTTTAAATATTTTCTCTTACTGCACTTATCAATTAAGATCTTGTTTGAGCTATTGGTATGCTCTCTGTATTATATTTAAAAATGATATGTCTTTTTTTCATAAAACATTTTCTTAATTATTCACATTTTCAATTCCTATTGATCTATTGTGGACAAAGTTCTCTTATGTATATTCCAGTTTCTCTCCTACACTTTCTTCTCTATAACAGAGCAATACATGTTCATGTTACATCTATTTACTTCATATGCACTCCTTATTTGTATGTTTTCCAATCTCTTGGAATCCATTTTAAAACTTCAACCATCAATCAATTACCATTTCTTTTAGAAATAAATCTATCCCAGTTTCAATTTAGTTTTTTAATTTTTTCAATGCAGTCAGTGATACGTGATGTTCTCTCACTCAGGTATTTCCTTGACAACTTCTTCTTGATACTCCTAATATACACTTACCATATTTCATTTAGTTGTTTAAAGTCTCAATTACCTTTCTATTGATTTCATCCAAATCTGAACTATCATCAAAATGTGTCAATAGTTTAAATTCATTGGAATGTTTCAGGAAGGTTAGGAATATCAATCATTAACCTGTTTTCTTAATAATTTTTCTTTCTCTAGTTTTGCATTAACATATATACCTTACATTTCAATAGTAGATAATCATTTTCTGTTTTGAATTTATTAAGAATATTATAATCTTGAATACATACTTTCTGTTAGTCAAAATACAATCCAATTCTGCTGAATCTTCTAATGGACACTTCCATGTTTTTTTTTTCGATTTAGTATTTTTCTCACAGAAAGAATTCATAATATAAAGCTTTTCTTTATCTACAAACTCCATAAGTTTATGTTCTCTCTCATTTCTATCACCATCACCAAATTTACTTACATCTCTTTAAACTTTTAACCAATTACCAATTATTGCATTATAATCTCTAGTGACAGTTTTAACACTGTATTTGGTCCGATCAAAATCATTTTTGTTCATTATTATGATTTAAAATTTTGCTTGGTCTGATCAAAATCATTTTGGTACATCCAAATAAAAATACCATTGTTTTTCATCACAATGGAAATTTGTTGGAGTATTAACCTGAAATATTTTCATTTGGTATCGTTTCATTAAACTTAATAAGTATATTTTCATGGTATGATATGCCATCATTTCCTCACAATGTTTGAGTTTTTTCATTTTTATTTTTTATAATGTCCAAATGAGATTTTAATATATTTTCATTTTTAAAATTGATTGTTTTTTTTTTTTTTTTACCTTTTAATCTAACTTTTCAAAGTCTAATAATTTTTCATTTAATATTATACAGTTTTCTACAATACACGCAATGATTCTTTATTTAAAAGTGATATGGAGATTTAAATATCTAAATAAAGATCTTCATCAAATGATAGTCTAGGTTACAACCAGAAGATTTTTGGCACCGTCTGCCTATGACTCCCAATTCCTGTTTTGATGTCTTGGGAATAATGGCCATAATTTAATTTAGTCTACCATTATTGTAAATATATCTGTTAAAAACAGTTCATTTGCTCACATTTGTTTCGCTTGCAAGAAAACTCAACTGATACTATCATTTAGTAACTATGACAACCCTTGCTCATGTGAGTTCAGATTCATATTACTATATTATATGAATAATCATGCAGTAAATATATCTAGATGACAAGAATATATAAAGCTAACATTAATAATTTTCCTTGTTTAGTTTTTAAAAGTCTCAATGGGGTATAGTTTCTGTTTACAATAAACACCTTTCTGCAGGCTACATGATAAATTAAATTAAATTAATGACTAACAGAAAAATACCATTCTTTGATTGACATGATCTTTCTGCTAAAGAACAATAAAATATATTTGGTAACTATTGAAGTCAAAATACATGATGGTTTCAAATAAATCAAATGCTTTAAATCACCTGAAAATCACCGTTCATTATGCAGGAATGAGAAAATTCACACTTCAGCTGTACCACAAAAGCAATTATACCTCCATGCAGAAAAAGGTTACCTAATCAATCTGCATTCTTGTTTGCTGTTTTATATCTTGTGATAAATAATGAAAATCGTTCTTCAGAATAACTTTTTATGACAACATAATTAAATATTCAAATATATTAAGATAATGATATGTCTCAAAATCCAGTTTGCAAATCTGTATTTAGCACAAACAATGAGAATTCAAATTATTTTGAAATTCCTCTAATCTCTAATTATCAATCATAGTGGAAATAGTGATGATGATGATGAAAGTAATGATAGTAATTACTATTCATCTATTTATTTAAATAAGAAGATAATAATACTATTAATTTATACACATATATAAAGTATGTGTGTTGATTTAAAGTTCAATCTAATTTCTTATTTCAGGATGCATTTTTTTCATTTTTTGAACTCCATTATTTAAATAAAATATTTAAGTTCGTAAAGACTTGCATAATATCTTTGAGTTCAGATATATATATTTCTTTAATAGCTGGTAGTGCATGTATATATATATTTAAAAAGATTTATTTATTTTTCAATTTGAACTATTTTAAAATAATAATACAAATAGTTTTTAAACGATGCTAATTTTTAAAAACTAAATATTAATAACATTTCATTGAATTTTTAGATATCAACAAGTACCGCTTTTTTGTATAGCTCAATAAATAAGAATTTAAAATTAATCATTCAAAATTAAAATCTAGTTGCAATTAAATCATATACATACTCTCAAAATATATAAAAATAATTATATAAGTATACGTAATGCATATAAAAATTAAATGCTGTCTAAGTCTATATTAATAACAATAAATAAAATAGACAATCGTATACCATCTAGCTAAGAGAAGAAATTTATATTAAAATTCTCGCATGCCCGTGGTTTTGTCTATCCTTCTCAAATGAAAAGCAATAAAATGTAAACTTCAAAGATCATGAACTTTAAATATCAAGTAAGTTTTCATGAGATGGATGGTCGCAAATTCAAGAAGATTTATTATCAGAATTCCTTTGATGCTTCTTTTTAATTTATGTTTTTCATAAAAGATAACCTCTGCACTATCAAATAATATTATATAACTTGTATTCAGTTCATGAATATACAAAGCTGACTTAAAGCTCATAAGAGGAGAATTAAAAATAAGAACTATAATTTGGGGGTGTGTATCTTGATAAACTTATTTATAGTTTACTAAAAAATTATTGTAATGACAAATGCGGTAGGACATTCTATTTAATGAAATGGAGATAAAAGGGAGTCTGAAAACACCATTCTGGTAGGCTTTAGATATGAGATCATCATTTGTCTTAAAAACAACTGTGACGTTAATCGTTTAGAGATTAATGTTATGAAATAAATATTTATGACGATGATTACATTAATAATTTGGCAAATATCTGGATTGGTACCAACATCAAAGTCCTATTTATTAACTTTTTGAAAATTAATAGTCATTTTTAGTATCTAAATTTGCTTTGTTTTTATTATTTGAATGAGATATTAATCAAAAACAATGACAATCTACTAGCAATTACCCACGTTTAGATGTTGCTGAACGTATTATGATAAGAAAATCAAAAGGCATTAGCATTTTTATTTAGAGTTCTGCAGAAGAGACTTACTACAATAATTTGGACCTAACTATGATTATGTAAAAAAAACTTTGACTAAAGTGACTGATCATTTTTATCACTTTCCGGAAATGACAACATTTTTATACTAATTGTGTACTTTCTCCAAATCCCATATGAACAATCTACTTATTGTAGAGCAATAACAAATTGCTGTTGCTCAAATGAAACAACAAAGTAAATAATAACCAAAGTATTGAAGACCTATTATATTTCAATATTGAGATACGATGAACAGGATATCCATGATGTCGATGGGTATTCTTGTAGCTGATTATTAAGATTTTTGACTTGTTTCATCGTTTTCTTGTTTATGTTAAGATCAGATGTTTTTGCAAGAATTATTTTTATTATAATATATTATACCGGATAAATTTGTTTTTTTCAATTATGGTGTTCTGACTTTATTTATTTAACAAAATCAATTTAATATTTAAATAACAATGCATTAAAATATATTAACAAAATAATATTTTCACAACCTCCTAATTTTTGAAACGTGAATCGTTAATGATCTTAATGATTAAAACTGGATATTCATATCTGCAACTTTTATTCAGTTTTAAAATTATTAGGATAATTTTTCCAATAACTAAAGTGACTTTGCGATAAAACAAATTTCTTTCCAAAGTCAGTTTGAAGTACATATAATTTGTAGATTAATTTATCTTTTGCATTCTTATAAGAAATGTAAAAAATGGAAAAAGCATGAAACTCTAAAATCAATTATCGTTTTTTAAGGTTGATATTCTTTCCAATATTCTTTTGGTTAAGACTTAGAAGTTTTCAATCTCTGATTAAAATAATATAAAAATTTTTCCAAGACAGAAATTATTTTAAATTTAAAATTCTACATCTTTGTAAAAATTTACTTTCACGTAATAAAACATGTAAAATACCATTTTCAAAATAGTTTGCTTTTACATATATATATGTAAATTTTTAAGCATTGTCAATCCATCAAAAGATGAGAGTCTTTTCGAGTTTAACCCCACCTTCTCCAATCTATTGATCTCTAGCCACTAGTCTCCACGTCACCCTGCATACTTCGTATTTTGTCCATCCGTCTACATGCTGTACTCTTCATATATTATCTTTTACAATCTCTTGGAATTCAATTTAAGATATTCAATTATCCATTTATATCATCTCTTCTAGCAATATGTCCACCAAGACTCTCAATTCTTTCATTGATGTCAGAAACAAGACTTTGTTCTTTTATCCATGTATTTATCTTGTATATCTTCTTGTTACACCTAATATGCATCCCTCCGTATTTTATTTAGTAGTGTAAAGTCTCTGTAACGTGCTCTTCTGTTAAGTGTTCGAGTCTCAGATTCATATAGTGAAATCCTGGTAAAACACATTTATTAAAAATCTTTTCAAATGCAAGCATGTTTTTCTTTTTAACATATAAGTTATTTTGCTAAAAGCATTCCCAAAGTTAATTGTTTAATTAATTTCGTCCATTATGTTTCCATCTGTAGTAATAATCCGACCAAAGTGTTTGTAGTCTGGGCTGCTGCATGGGGTGTGAGATGCCATTGTGCAAGATAAATTTCAGCCCCCTGAGTCTCATCAACAGAGCTGCACTAAGTGCATTGAGATAGGTACATGACCTTCCATTTGTCAAGGCCACCACTCTATATGATTTAGGTTTTTTGTGGAAATCAAAAAATAAAACAGTTTATTACATGTTAAATGAAATTACGTTTCCTGTTTGTAAAGCATTTAATTTATATAGTCCGTACATGAATATTATATACAAAGTAAT
>JAQFVV010001815.1:0-45615 GCA_028023455.1 Epiperipatus broadwayi | reverse complement strand
AGAAATTTGATGGCTTTCATTCTGATCATCAGAACTACATACTTTTTGCTCATCAGAAGCTACATACTTTTTGCTCAGTAAGGTAGCTCATATCAAAAATCTATTTTATCAGATTCAGAATATGAGTTTGAATTAACCTTCTGAGGTGATTTTCCAGTCTGACATGTTTTCCCGCATTCAGTAACTTCCGTATCGACACATTCGTATCGTAACTCATTTTCTATAAAAGTTTGAGGGTTGTAACTTTCTTCTAATGGGTTTTCAGGACTTGCTTTTTTTTTTTTGGTAAGTATTTTTTACCTATTTTTTACCATTATCTATCTCCCCTGACTGCTTTACAGCTTTGGATTCATGTTTTCCTTTTATATTTTCTACTTTTAGATTAGAATTCCTAATGTTTACTTTTTTTCCGATTTTTTCCCCCCACATTTTCACTATTAGTTTTACTGGATATTTCTACTTTTTCCCCAGAATAAGATTTAGTGATTTTAGGTAATTTACTCTTAAATGAATTTATTTTCCTATTCTCAAATTCTTATCTCTGTTTTCATCTAAGTTTAGGGATTCTCCTGAACTACTAAGGCTGGCTTTAGCCTTTTCCATGGCAGCCATTAGCATTAAACGTAACGATGTCCAATTTTATAATTACGATCAATTATTCACAATTAATTTCTTAAATAATTATCATTACAACAAAAGGAAATACTCACTATTAATTCTCCGTTTTTCAACTATCACTTTCCTTCTTTTAGTGTGAACAGACTATCTCTGGCCAAGCTTTAAATAGCTGACTATTCACCATACTACAACCTATTATCTATTACTTATGTAGGATTTTAATTATTGAAGTGCCTAGCCGATGACTTCCTTAATCTCCATCCCATCAAATGATGAAGATATATTTTTCTTTAATAGTTGTACATATAAATATGGAGGATAATGATTTATGATTTTTATCATCTTAAAGGAACATATGCTATTTATTTAATATTTTCATTTACAAAACATCCCTCAATATTAAAGGAAATAAGTTTCATTGCAATAGAAATTTAAATGACATCACAAGAGTAAAATCACAATTCAAATCTATATCACAAAATCATTTCTTTTACAAATACATATTTCAATAGAACCTGGTAAATAAATAATGCAACACATATATATATATATATGCATTTGTTTTGTACGTATGCACTTGTAAATGACATTAAAATAAATTTAATTGCAACAATGATTGCTTAGTAAATTTTCTAAAGCAATGCCTTGAGCGAATCACTTATAACAGCAATGAACATTATGTCATTAAGAAACAAAAGGGACAACAGACAAGTCGTTAAGGAAAAAGATCTTTTTCATTCTTTTAAAAAAAAAAAGTTCTTTTTTATATAAAGACATTGCCTATTTCAAAAGAAAGTTTTGTAATGATAAAGATTTTCATATTATAAAGAACAACAGAAAGATGTACTTACTCAAAAAACGTTTGTTAAACAGAAAACTAAAATGAATAGCTAAAAAGAAAGTTAATATATATACTTTAAAGGGCAAGATTACATTCAAATTAAGGTTCAACACCAACCAGAGTGCATTAATACTGCACAGTAAATGATTTAGTCATTTTTTAATGGAAATTACGAATATACACATTTAAATTCGAATAATATATATATGTGTGTGTTTATCAAAATTAGAATATAAAAACCCAAGATAATGGTAACAATGTCGTCACGGAAAGCAAAATAATCCTATCAATTAAAATTGGATATATTGTGTATTATAAAAAATTAAATTTTGATTTCTCATACTTTATTATTATACCCACAGGATACATATATAGAATATCATATTATCCAAATCTTTTAATAAATTGGTGCAATGTTTATGCATGTTTCAACTGCTGAAGAGAATACTGCTTGTGGTGGATCATATTATTATTGTTATTTTAGAAATAATATATAATGATGAATTAGATTAATATATCGGAAAGAAATGTTTAGTGTCTCCTAATATTATATATATGTTGTCAAAAGACTTAAGAGACAGAACATTGTATTGTGAGAATCATCTGAATAGGATTAAAACAATAAATACTGGCATACAGAATTTGATAAGTGATTTATTACAAACGAATTTTAAGTCATGTTGGAATCATTAACCTTCCATAGACGTGTGATAATCCAGCAGACATTGAATTTTAAAATATACATGTGCATTATGGATATTGCGTCATCTCTGCATCAGTTTTCAACTCCATTTCAAGTTTCGTTAGTTGTTTATTTAAAGAATATTTAATACATATATGTTTACTTTTAAATGAAGATTTTAAATCTATATAGATGACCAAAAGGAAATCAGAATGATTATTCAAAATTATAATTAATTAAGAACTTAATATTTTGAATAACTTAATTAGGTTTTATATTGTAATAACTTCAAACCCGAATAAATTCTAAAACTTTGTAAGTTTTGCATACATAAAAGATGAATGTAAATATAGATTTTCTTTGATTATCAACTTATGTCTATTGTTTAACATCACAATAAGTTTTAGCCACTAAATAATTATCATATGTTGAGATTATTCAATGAGGTTTTATCAACTTCATTCATGAGTTATCATTACTTGATGTAAATAAATTATTATTATTATCATTATTAAATTCGTTATAAACTTTACTTAGTTTAGATAGTTAAGGGATATAAATAAACAAATATATGTTGGTCAATAATTCAAATGGCATTAACTACTATACATATATTTCATTCCAAATAATGGCCAGACTATTATCTTAAAAATCTCATCATATACACCAGAGCTAGCACTCCTATTATTTCACATTTGTCTTCAATTTGTAGTGATATAGATTAGAAAGAACCAGATTATCAAAATCTTTCATTAAAGTCATTTTAATCTGATATCAATCGGGATTTAATTTGCACTTAATAGTCTCTGTTTTTTGGGTGTCATACATATATTGGTCCCATTTGTCTTCAATTTGTAGTGATATAGATAAGAAAGAACCAGATTATCAAAATCTTTCATTAAAGTCATTTTAATCTGATATCAATCTGGATTTAATTTGCACTTAATAGTCTCTGTTTTTTGGGTGTCATACATATATTGGTCCCTTTCATACCTATTCTAGTATAATATATAACTGATTATGAATTCATCAGAAAACATAATTAACTTTATTGTATACACATAATAAACTGACAAAGTTGCATTGATATTGCAATTAATATAATTCAGAAATGAAGACAGCATCTTGCTAGAAGACATTATTTATCATGCCCCATTTTAATTAGATAATGTATATACTAGATATGATGAGATTTTTATTTTAAAAAAAAAAAAAAAATACATTTAAAAGTAATTACTGCATATATAATGTGTTGAAATTTATATACAGAAGATAAAATTAATAAAAATTATATAAATAAGTAAACACTGCAAGCAATTAAAAATAATAATTGTGAAAAAATACTATGTAATAACAGCCCAGCATAACATGCAGAATTAAAATTAATAATAATATTAATAGAATATAGATTTGCTCAAACACAAAATTTGTTAGTTAATTTACTTGGTTGTGCCAATTCATTCACATATATAAATTATAAAACATCTAAATCACTTCGTTACAAAGTGAGATCAAAATTTTAAAAACAAATACATAATTATTTTCTCATAAATTCATATTAATAGACATGTAAAATTTTGAAGGTTTGCATTTTGTAGCTAAGTCAGAAAATTATTATAGAGACAAAATATTTATTTTTACTCGAGTCATGCTATCAGAGTAAAATGTTGATTCCTAAGAAATAGATGAAATAAAGATTAGCTACAAATAATGAATTTTAATGATGGAAGCTTAAAACAGATAAATTATTTTACCAAAAGAAATAATGATATGCCCTTCTTGTTTATAAATAAGACATTCCTATTCTGGAAAAACAGAATACAGGAATATTAACTATAAAAGAATTGCATAGCATGCTTCTGAGTATAATGCCCATTTTTCATTTTTAAACTGCTTCATGTGACCAATTCTGCCACAACAATAACATGTGGGAATATTACTTGCAAAGTTCTTAGGTGACTTTTCCATTAGTTGTCATATTTCTTTCCCCTTCTGAGACCGTTTTAAACTCCAAAGCATTTTTCAACACAACATCATGCATTATATACATTCTGATGGCTGCTTTAAACATTAAATCAGTTTCGCTAAATAAAACTTTTTGAAGATTATGATTGATCGAGGAATATGTCTTCAAGATCTGATGTGAATTCACAATATTTTGCTTACATTCTTAAAGCTATATTATAAAATCCTGATAACTCACTCAAGATATTTGCTTCTGCATTAGAAATTGTAAACTTGCCAATCTTTTTGCTGATGCTGTTAAAAATAAGTATTTAGACTTTCCAATAGTTCACTATAGGATGAATCTTTTGGAATCCTAGGATTGCACAATTGTTTTGCTATTAATAATACATCTGTTCCAGCAAAAAACAATATAGATATTTTCACCCTATCATCATCTATCTTTGAGTCTCATGTAGCGATCTATATGTTCCACATAAATGTTCATAACAAGGGATTACAAATATCAAACTCATTTAAACTTAGAATGGGTAATGCCATCTTTTTTTTTTTGATCAAATTCCCTCGCACCCTCAACCTGATAATCATGTCAACTATTGTCGACTGTGTCAACTGCTGTATTCATGGTGAATCTTTATCCAGCCATGATAGCATAACATTAAAATAAAATAAACAACTCTTATATTTCAATAAATTTATTCTTAAGATGAATTTCTAGTAATAATATATATGCATATACAGAAAATATAATATTAGCAAAAATAACTATTTTGTCCCCATAACAATTTGGGGATAACTACAAGCAGAATGAGTTGGCTACATTTCTTCACTCCTATTATTATTTACAGTTTATTAATAATGTGTACTTCATTCCCATTGTCAATAGTACATTAACATGACTTCATTTAGTCCATTTAGGCTATATTTCCTAAGTAGCTGAGAAGCTATTAACTTTCAACAACGCTTTGTTCCTCTCAATGACCATTGCTGTGCTAACTCTTGTAAACTTTGAGAGAGTTCTTTTTATATCTCATTTGCATAACAATTATTTATATTTTTAATTACACATTTCTAGAATGAATTATTTCTAGTAGGAAACTGTCTAAATTGCTGGCACTAATTACACAAAAATAGTACTTTATTTACAATATTCACAATAATATCAGCACTGGTCAGCGCAATAATAATATATATTAACATCCACCTATAACATATTTTAATTTAAAAAGTAGTCCTGTATACACATTCTTAAAAATAAATAAAAATAGACAAACAATATATATACATCTCCATATAATCAAAATTACCCCAAATTCACACTTCTATAAAATATGTTATAGGAGAGGGGTTAGATTCTATTAAATTAAAATTTTTAGATCTATTGGTGATTAGGAAAGTAAAGAATAATTGTTTGATATATAGTCATTATGTTAAGAGTAAAGAGTTAAGGTCTATAATTAAACCTGATAGCTATCAATCTATATCTCATAAAATAGCTGTTTTAAGAAATAATTGTTATAGAAACAAGAGATTAAAGAATTTTAATGGGGTAACTTTGTTTCAAAAAGGTCAATTTTATAAAGATTATTTGAGTGTTGGCTGCTCTGATCAATTTTTTAACAGTATTTTATTTAATAGTAATAATATTTGTAATGATATAAAGGATAAAGAAAAAATATGATTTTATTTCATTGCCATTTAAATTGTCTTCTCATAGAATTGTATGTAAAAATAATAATTTGTTTGGAAATAAGAAAATTGCTTGGAAAAAGTGTATTACTTTGAATAATGTATTAAATAATACAAAGGAAATTTTTGATAGAAAGACTATTCCCAGAGTAGTGTATATTATCCCTTGTTTTTATAAAAACGTTTATATAGATCAGAGTAGTTTGAGCTTAAATGAAAGAATAAAGGTACAAAAAGTAGGGTTAGAAATAAATATCGTAGTTCTGCTTTATATATCCATGAACAAGATACAGGCCACACTATTAATTTTGATGAAGCTAAGGTTGTCTTCTTTGCAAGAAATGAAATAAAAAGAATTAAAAGAATCGTTATTATTAAAAACTTATGATCCTAAAGCAATTAACTTATTTAAAAGTTCTTTTAATATTAAGTGTGTATGGAAGTAAATGGATAGTGGGTATTGTTTAGTTTAAATATGTTATTATTTTGTAGTTCCTTATATGTGAGAAGTTTGCTTGCAGCAGTAAAACCATTGGTTAGGTTTTAGTTTATTTTTGGGGCTAGTCTGGTTGAGTTGTGAATTTGGGGTGATTTTGATTATTTATTGACTAGTTTAGCTTTATGCTTTTAATGATACATCTCTATATATACAATTAATATAGGTAATATTTTCTTTATTTATGATTACAGATCTTTCAAAAAAAAAATAAAAAACACAATGCAGTGAATAAATTTATATATATATAAACAATTCATTATTTAAAAATTAATAAGCCTAATTGATGTTAAGTACAGTGTTTTAGTTATCTTTCTTAGTTTAAATAGCTACTTTACATAATTTATGACTCTTTTTTCTTATTAAAAAAAAAAGGAAGGTAATCGAAAACTAATCAATAACTTTTTAAAAACATTTACAATGATTGATTGTACATAAAAAAATCTAATTGCCAGAAATAAATGTTCTTATTTAATAGGTATATTTAATAATGCAGGATAAAAACAACTCATCAGTGAAGGTTAATTTTTTAATATTATACTGATATAAAAATGAGTTCAATATACAGAATATCTTGGAATAATTTATTAAATTTTTATTTTTTTAATTTAGTTCAGAAAAATTGTAAATGTAGACAGATTAAGCCTAGGAAATCAAGAATACCAGATTACGTAGATAATCTAAATTACTGAATATCTGAATTTTACATCAGGAAATTATTATAAATATATTTTAATCTTAAACATGAATTCAATTCATGCCAAAAATTCAATCCGATTAAATTTTTATAATAAAAAGTTTTAATTTTTAATATTATAGAAAAAAATTAACAATACAGATATTGAAAGTTCATTCAAAGTTTTAAAAAGGATTCCAAAATGTACTTATATAATTATAAATATTAAAATATTAAATAGACAATATCAAATATTGATTATACTTTTATTATAAGTAAATTCCATAAGATCTATCTATCAACTTGTTTATTTTGATTAAGTGATTAATATATTTAAAAAAATTGAATCAATATAATTACAATAACTTTTTTAAATATGTATTTATTTATTTTTAATTTTTACATGCAATTTTTTTAAATTTATAGTTCTTATAATAGTTTAGTAAATTTGTGATGCTATTGATAAATATATAAAAGATTTTGATTTAAATGACTTTGCTCATTAAAACAATATGATAGTGGGTTTAAAATTAATTTTATTTCATAAAGAATAATATTTGTATAATAGAAACTTCATCTTACTAAAAATAAAAAATACATAAAAGACTTAGTAATTTTTAAAATATGAAATGCAGATGCAAAAAGAATGTTTTTTAAGAAACTTTTTTACATATTATTCATTGTTTCTATTTTGATTTAGTTTCAAAATGTTTTTGTTGCCATTATAAAAAATAAATAATAGAAAAGGGATCAAATCATGGCTCACAAGTCACATGGGATCAAAAATGTATGATGAATATAGTTAATGAAAATATGTATTGAAATATGCCATTTTTGTATCATAATTGAAATAAATAAATAAAAATTCATATTATGTAATTTCAGTAAAATCCTTTTTCCAGTGCCAAACTACCTATGATTAAACAAAAAAATTGTTGAATAAAATAAAAAATAGAATTAAATTTTTAAAAAATTATTTTCTCAATTTTAATGTTTTATATCACAAAAAGATCATTGAAGATACTTTTACACTATAGGCAAGAAGCATATGCTTAAAATTTATCAATTTATAATCATTTAGAAAATGTATTTTTTGCATTTCATTATGATCAATTTTCATTATAAAAAAAATGAAATTATTTTTGTTGACATCTTTAATATGTATAGGTATGTTTTAAATATTAATGTCATAGGGATGGTATATCCTTAAAAACATCAATAACTGCACACATATACTGCTAAGGAACACTTCAAATTGCATATAATTGCAGCATCATTAAATATATTTCTAATTACTTTTATTTATGCCTTAATGTATATACTAATTTTTATATCAAAATGTAACGGTATTAAAAATTTATAATGTAGATTATTCTAATTTTTTTTTGTTAGTTTTATTGATGCCTTAATATGTATATATCAATGATAAATTATATTTAATGCATACTGTACAATATTATAGTTGTTAGTTAATTATTCTTGTAAATGATTTAATGTGTAAGTATAACTTTTAATTGTGTTAAAGGTATGTAGTATTATATGTGTTTAATTAAAACAGGTATAAGAATAGGAATATACTAATCCCTAATTATGTAAATGATTAGCAAGAATCATTAATATATTTATCTGAAGTGTCAAAGTTGAGAACGAAAAAAGTTTGATACATGTAAATCAAATTGTAATATATGTGTAAAAGGTATGTGGTCTATACATATATTGCAATGGTAAAAAATTTAATTATGCACTGATAATTTATTGCTCTTGTTTCTTCTCATAATTAATAACTCAGTAGTTCAGGTTTGAACCCAAAATCAAGATATATCCAATAAGTATAAAATATTCCATGTTCTACAAGCATATATATATATATAACTAGAAATATAAGAATATCCCACTACATATATCAGTGAATCTTATAAATCATACTTTAAATGTATAACATTAAATTCAATTACAGGGAATGATGATGATGATTTAATGATCACAATTACTCTGAAGTATTTTATTTATTTTCAGTTTATAAAGGAACTCCTGATGCCAAATCTCAAAAGAGAACATTTATTAAGAATCAGGTAAGATAATGGTCATCATCATTTACAAATCATTAATGTAAGACATTCAGTACATCCCTCATTGGTCCGCATATTCTCATAATTATGAATACTTTTATGAACTTGCATATGTGTGTGTGTCGACGATATATTTAAACTTATGAAAAACAAACAAACTGAATTAATAAAACAATATAACCATTTGTTAATAAAACAAAACATGGAGTTTGGTTGTAGCTTTATGATAATAATTCTAAATATACATCTCAAATTGAGACCCTAATAATTAATATAATCTTAACTAATAGTTCATATATTTCATTTCCCCGTTTAATAATTTCACTTACAGATATAAACTCAATCATATAATCATTAATACATTTTTAATAAACAGTTTCAGATTTTAGCATTACTTCTAGTAATTCCACATATGTTTATATATGAAGTTTCACATAATGCATCATTTAATATATTTCCGTTTAAGTTTAGACTCATAATTCATTCTTTCAATATTTGCAAGTTTAGACTCTTTTCAATATTATAGAATAAACAGCTTAATATCTTACAGATAAAAACAAATATTTAATGTCATAAATCTTAGGTATCAAATATTAGTTTATTCTGTTATTATAAATGGTCAACTTCATAAATTTTCTTAAAGCGTATATTTCTTCTCTTCACACACTGGATATGTAAATTAGCTTTATATTAGTATAGTGCATATTAAAATATATGTCTTCAGCAATTCAGCTACATAGCATGGTTCTTTCCCTTTGCTGACCGATTGTAAGAGATAGATAGATAACTTCATACACTGCATTATTTACTGGATGAGGCTGCACACTCAGGGTCATTCAACTGACACGCTACTTGTTCTTGCCTAACCTGATGTCAACAGATTAACCATTATATAGACTCCCAGCAGATTTTTTTCCACATCCATTAAGAGGGGATTGATATATGCTATAAAGCATATAGCACTGAGAGGGGAATCTTGGGATAATGACTGGGATGGTGTGAATCCCGATGTGATATTGCCATTCATAGCAATGAACATTTCTATTATTCAACAGGTTATTTATAATCTAGATAAGTGCTGCTGAAATGTTGCATTCAGCCAGAAATTCTAAGAGTGTGTCAATGTGAACTGAATCAAATGCAGCAGCAATATCTAGTTGGATTGCTATTGGCTTTGTTTTCTGATAGCGTCTGATATCAATTAAAGCTATTATGTTACTCATAGCATGCGCAGTGGAAGTATGAGGCATATTGATTTTTAGAGATGTGTTTTATGATCAGTGGTTATATGAGGTCTTTGATCACATATTCTAATGTTTCGATTAAAAGTGGAGTCATGGATATTGGTCTGATGCTTGTAAGGTCTGTGACTGCTTTATGTTTTTTAATGAACGGAACCAGAGCCACTGGATACAGATCAGCAATGGTTTTATTTTCTGATGCCAAGTGATCTAGCATCTTCTTCATAATTGGTATAGTGAATTGACTAAGATGAATTATAAGGAATTTGGGTATACCATGAAGTCTGGGGTGGACTCTATCAGGTAGGGATGATAGCTTCTGTAGTAGTAAGACTTCCGTGATACCATGATACACTTGATTTGTTACTCTCAGGTCAGTCTGGAGTGCTGATGATGCTTCCAGCTTGCATTTTCTGACAAAAGTGTTCATCATGGGAAGGCCCACATAGGTTATACAGTCTATTGTGATAGATGATGGTGTGATTTGGTTCTTTTTTGCCCCCAGTGCCCATCTCAGGTAACCCTTGGTCTAGCAGTGTTGTTGGGGCAGGCATGCCTTGGACCTCCTGATGGATATGTATTCAGCTAATGATTTTTGTTTGAATCAATATAAATTTTTAAATCGTATATCTTCAATTCTCGTAGATTGGTTTTGCAATGTTTAAAGATGTCTTTCTATGTCTACAAGGTCTCTGAGGAGACCATTGGAGTCCTTGACTTTCTGAGTGATGATTTAGGATTGTTTGGAGGATGCCTATCAGCGAGAACCAAGCTTTTTCCGCTGACCTAGATAAAATATTCATTTTGTTAAAATATATTTATGCTTTGGAAACTATGGCCTCCATCATGCTAGTCCTGGTGACCATGCACATAGTTGTGCGATAGGCCTGAGAAGATGGGTGGCCAAAAATGGTGTCCAGCAATATGACGAGAACCATATGGTCCGAAAATGATACAGATACCAATGATGCATTTATATGGAAATGTAGATCTGGTGAATAGTATAGGAGATCTATTAGGAATTTACAAGTTTTGGTGTAGAAGGAGAAGGCCCCAGGAGGGAAGAAGCCCTCTCCACACATCAACAGCCCATTAATCAGTGAAAGATACTATGGTTAAAATGATTATATGTCATATTAAAATCTCCTAGTATGAATAATGAGCCAGACTTATTACTTAGAACCGCATTTAGTATTTGTATGATTCTGTGCTATAGCAGTGAGACTGATTATTTTGCTGTCAAGATAAAGTACACTGAATTTATTTGGTGGAAAGTTATTGTTTATTAGTACTCCTATGCCACCAGCTGCAGAGAATCCAATTGAGAATCTTGTATATACCATGGAGCTTATTATAGTTTCTATTTTGCAATCTGTGTTGCTGTGGATCTTCATTTGACCCATTAGTAGAATATGAGGATTATTGACCATCATCCAATTTCTTATTGCATAAGCATGGGCTAAAGAGTTAAATCCGCATATATTAATACCAGCTATTTTATAATTCATAACTAGTTAGTTTAGTTCCTCTTCCTCAGATCTTTCAAGATCCAGGATCGAACCCATTGAAGTATTGATATAATCAATCTCCTGATCATTTGAATCTTCTGAAGATATCTGAGACTGTGTGGAAGGGATGAACTGTAACTCTGCCTGCATTTCTTCAAGATCTATGGATCCCAATAGCTCTACAAAGGGGTCATCCACCAACTGATTTGGGTCAGTATTTGGAAGTTCTGGAGGTTTTATGTTTTTCCCCCCAGATTTTCAATGTCTGGTCTGAGTGGCCTCGGAATCCAAGATTGTTATATTGAACTGGGGTGTAGTTCTAACAGGGTTTAAATCCTCAGCTGAGCTCGATTTATCTGGATTGAATGACTTCCTTTTGCTAATCTTTGGAGGCACTTATTTGAGTCTGCTTTATTTTTGGTGAGTTATCTTGATTTTGTTGTCTACGTTTATCGTGTTTTCTCTGTTTGAGCCTTGTGTTCATGGTGGCTTATTTAGTTTTGACTTTGTGTTAGCGGTTTTACTGTTTTTGAAATGTGAAATGTTGAAGTCTATCAATATAGACCTTAAATTATCAGGTTTATAGTCAGATTGCTTATCTTTATAAATTATTTCTGTGTTTTGTATGTTAAGTTGGATGCTAAATGATTCTTCACAACAAGTATCTGCCTTGGTTGTGGGTTTCTTTTCTCTTGATGGATGCATCTGTTGATCAAAGAATTATAGAATAATCTGGATCTAAAAATGACTTATAAATCCTAGCTTACAATTTAATTCCAGAAGCAAGTTTCAAAAATAAAATATCCTGAACTAAAAAAAAAATAGTGTGAAGTCCATCTTTGATTTTAGCACAACATTCTTTGTAATGAAACTTGTGAAGATTATTGTAACTGTGACAAAATATTAATGGATTACTAAGATTAATAGTAAATAGCCTGGTAATTGTAATAATGTTTGTTTGAATCATAATTATAAAATTACAATTTTGTATGAGTTACAAGATTAAAATATTTTTAATTTTATTAGTTTATATATTTTCCTCCAAGTTTTTATCACATTTTTCTAAAAATAAATAAATACCATTAAAAATGTGTTTTTACTTATTTTACTTGGTCAATCTAATCTTTTAGATTTTTAAATCACTTGGTATACATATGTGGCTTTGGTAATTATTAATTTAATACATATTAACAATCTAAAACTATATGCATGAAAGAAAATTATTATGTACATATGATAATGTTGGACAAGTTCCATCATCTATCGTTAAATGTTGAATGTATAGAAACTTTTAAGCTTTATTTAAACTTTTCAACTACAAACTGTGTTGTATATTTGTGTGTTATTATTAACAAGTTGTTTGTATTTGAAAAGTTTAAATAAAGTTTAAAATTTTCTATACATTCAACATTTTCTGATAAATGATGGAAATAGTCCAACATATCACATCATAACAAACCTTCAGGAAAATATTAAGTACAGGTATTTTTCAATCACCATCATCATTTTCAATTATTAGTGATCTATTTCAGGATGAAAGTCTCCAAGTTTATCCAATTCACAGCTTCACTTTATATCACATCAGCAAATTTGCTTATTTCATCCATCCATTTCACAAATAGTCACCTTCTAATAAGTCTTTTACAATCTCTTGGGATCCAGTATTGTCTATCTATTATCATTTTTTCAAGCAATATGTCTAGTCCAGTTCCAAATATTTCAGTCTCTTAATTTTTTCAATGACAATGATATCTATTCACTCTCTCATCCATATATTTTGCTTGTGATTTCCTTTAATTACTCCAAATACATCTATCATACTTTGTTAAATAATCTGAAGTTTCTATATTATTATTCTGTTAAGTAACCAAATGTAAGATCCAAATACATAAGCATATCTCTTAATATTAATTTAATTTTAGGATTTATTTCATAATTTATGTTTCCATCTGAATTTTAATTCCTGATTATCAATCTTTATTTTCTTCTACTGTGAAAATGAACTGAACATTACTTTAGTCTTTTTAGCGCTTATCTTTAGTTCTGTTTTCTTACTTTCATTTGATAATTCTTGCACCATTTCATGGAAGCCTTATAGTATTAGTTTTAAATTAACTTCATTAGGTTTACTATATACATTGGAAATTATTTACAAGTCTTATTGAAACAAAAACAATTTCAAGTAGAAAAACAATAAGATAGTTGTTCATATAATTGAGCAATAATTAATATATATCTAATACATATTAATATATTCAATAGCCAAGTCTCTGGGTTGTTGTTAATGAGATCAGATTCCATGTAGCTACAAAAATATCAGCTGGTGCATTGGTTTAATCTCTAGTCTTAATGTTATTTAATTTTAGCAAAAGCAAAATCTAGGTGACTTAAATAAGTTTATTTTTATTATTATTCTCTTAACTTAGCTTTTTAATTCACAAAACACTTTTATAAAATTGCTATAAAAAGTTTTGGAGACTTGGAATCAACATCATATACTCTTATGTCTAAATATTTATATAATTAAAATTTTTTGTGACTCAAATATTGGAAGTTTATCCTATGTAATTCTTATATTTAACCAAAACTTGAAATTATTAAATCATTAGTAAAGTTTATTTCAAAATAAACAAATGCAATAATATCAATCGAAATCTGATTCCAAGTACTTTTTTTTAGAAAGGAAAATAATGTGATACTTCTAATGTTCAAAATAGAGGATTAAAACAAAAATAAAATTACAATATAGCAGCAGTGAACAAATTTTCCTCAGTGTGGGACACATTGATTTCTGATAAGCTCTCTTGCAGGCAATATTAAAAAAAATTTTTAGTTTTCTATACATGAGGCACTCTTACTAGAAGAAAGTATTGCAATTATTCTGAAAACTAACTTTTTATTTTCAACAAATTTTCACAAAGTAAAGCTTTTAAAGTCAATTTTGGGTAATTTTAAAATGATGCCCAGCATTGTGAATTTTATTCTCATGATAAATCAAACATGCATTTCTAAAAAAGAAAATCTTATATTTGTACCTGAGCTGCACAAATGATCATAATGGTCCACATGGGGCTTGTAGACTGTAATTTGCCATTCTCATATTTCCACAAGAATGATATACAATATAATTATAAAGAATATTTATAAAGATTACCTTCTAAAGACAAAAATGATTTTAGAATGTTTGACAACCGATTTAGATAATTTATTAATAGTTGACAAAATGTATAATTTTAAAAATTTATTCAAGTTAATCAACTAATTGCTTTTGTCTGCTTAATTAGCCATTTTACAAATATTTTCTATAATTTATGATTATTTTAAGTAAGAGACTATATATTTATTTATATGTGGATTTTTTTAGAAAGCTTAATTATTAACAAAATATCATTAAAAAATCTGTAGATTCTAACTAGGAGATAGAATTGCCAGTGGCCATATTAAGACTTTCAATTCTTCCAGTATGGCCATAAATATGACAGTTATTAACTATGACAAATTTCAATTAGAAACAGATGAACACATTGACAATAAGTTTTCCTAAATTTATTAATGAAATTCTAGCAACATCTAGGAAAATGAAATCCAGTTCTCTTTTCTGTTGGATTTGAAAACGGAATTACTTAAAATATTATAAATCCATCTTGTCTGCCTTAATTCTTCAGTTATATATTCCTAGCTGAACATCCAAAATGAGGTCTTGATTTGATACCCTGACTAATGGTGGTGATTTCAATCTAAATAGCAGCATTATATATATTTTCTGTGAGACTTTTTTTTGGAAAAATATGTGAAAAACAAAAAATTATTGCAAACAGACTTCATTGTTTAATATTTCTCGTGGTAATATTTAAATAAGATCAAGAAGTTCAGTAAAGGAACTTTTTCTCCAGGTATATTCACCATTTCAATAAACTACTGCTAATAAAGTTATCTCTAAAGTCCTTGCTTCACAATTCAAATAGTACCATCCAGCTTTCCAAAAAGATTACTTCAAAAAATTATTTTAGATCCAATCTTAAAATAAATCAAAAAATAAGTTACGATACAATCCAAGATTACTCTTAAATATCACAGCATAAGATTGTTTTCAATCTACTATAGCAAGAGATTGTATTCAGATTATGGGCTGTTTCCCTGTTTAGATAGAAAGTTAAGAAATATTTGTCTTTGTTAGATTTTGATTAGGAATTCAGTTTTTGAAAAAGATTTCCAAACTTTTCTTATATGAGATTTATTAAGAAACAATTATATCTGTTTTTTATAGTCTTATATGAACTGAGGATTAACATCAGTTTTAATATATGCTTTGTCACCAGCATCCAAATGAATTCCCCCAAAATTTATTATAGTAATAAATTAATGTAATAAAAATAAAAAGAATGTAAAACTCAGCAATTTAAATGCATTTACATTCTTTTGATCCAGAAATATAATGATCATATCATGCCAAAATGACTTCCATAAATATATCTATAAACGTATTTTGATGAAAATGACTGTTTTTTTATTTTGGACAATTCAAAAACACCTATAAAATAATATCAAAGGAGAATAGTGCTTAGATATAAAGTTAATATTGGAAATAATATAACTGAACTACTGCTGATGATTTTGAATTTAAAAACTTCCCAGCTGATTCATTATCATCACTTTCAACCATTATCGATCTAGTGCAGGATGGAAATCTTTAAAAATTTAATTCACTGTCCCTGATCCCTAATGTCTCCACAATGTACCAGAAAAATCCTTTATTTCAACCATTTTGCATGTGATTTCTTTCTAAATCTTTTGTAATCACTTGAAATCCAATTCAAATGTTCATCCATATGTCCAGACCAGTTCCATTTGACCTTTTAATTCTTTCAATGATATCAGTGATTCTTGTTTGTACTCTCCTTCATGAATTTCATTTTCAATCTCTTTATTACTTCTACTTATAATAAAAATACATTTTGTTTGTATTCCATTTTAAATATAATTTCTATTAATTAGAAATATTTATTTATATATCTATAAAACAAATGGTAGGAATTAATTCATTAGGAAAAGTATAATAAATAATAACAATATTATCAATCATGGAAAAAGGCAAAATGTTCAGTAGAAATTAGAAATTCAAAAAGAACTATTTAGAACTTATAGACAAATGAAGCCCTTTGGATTCTATGCATATCTTCATTTGTAATCACATGGAATTTGATGAATTATTCATTAAAAAATTATATACAATCACTTTGATAAATTTGTTTACATTTTATTATATGTGTAGAACATATATAAAACGGAATTATAATTCTAAAAATAATCAAAAACTATTTGATCAACACTTTTTCAATAATAAAAATAACTATTATCAGCTTAATTTGTTACTTCAATAAAACAATGTTTAATTATAAAGAAGTTTTATAAGTAGATCAATAACTTTTAGACAAAATGCTAAACTAAATTAGTAATTCCCATCTTTATTTATGATGCTGTTATCCTGTAAGTACTTTCCCATATGCATCCTGTGAAGGATTTGCTTTTCCTTTTGTTTTATGTAATTCATGAATTCACTTGTGCAAGAAAAATATGTTTTAGTTAGCTTTGATTAAAAAATGAAACTTTAAAAAAATTGCATTTGCATAGTATCAAGGATAAATATATGCAAAAATATAGTAATTTCATTGCATGTATAAAAAAAAAAGTTGGAAAAAAACATTTTTTTCATTATTTAAAATATTACAATAACAATGTTTAAATTTAAATTGTTTTTAAGCATGAAATCATAACATTATTTTTAGAAAAATATGAAATTGTTTAATATTACAATAATAAACTATAATAAAATTTTATTTTTCTATAACATAATTACTTTATTGAAAAATCTTATATGTTGGGGGGGGGGGGTGCCTTTCTTCAACAAAAATCAAGAGTAACAGACACATTAGGAGAGTTAATTCAGTGCAAGTCCCCAGCAATGATGAAATATTATTTGGTTTTAGCCGCCATTTGATCAAAAGTGTCAACTTGTTTTATGCTTAACTTATAAACAAATTATCCATAAATTATTTACTCTGATAAGCATTAAAAATTTCATTATGATGAAAACAATATTTAATTGGTTTATAGTAATTAATAACACAATTCTTCCTCCCTATCTGCCCATTTTTTATTTGCTCACTATTCATTAAAAGTAAAATAGCATCAATGAATAAAACAATGAATGTTTTTCCAGAAATAAAGTCACAAATAAAGCAAAATTAAGAGAAAAATATAAGAATTTCCAGCAATAGAATTATTATATCAGATTGTGAAAATGCCAGCTTTCATTACCAAACATAACTTTAAACACTTATTTATTGCCTTAGTATTATCTAAGCTAACAATGATGAAAGTTTAAATGAATTTTAGTTCTAAGAAGAACTGAGTGAATTTTGAGAGTCTGTTTAAATAACATAAAAATTTCCTAAATTATAATGGTAGTTATTGTACATTATATTAGAGAAGTTATCTATAATAAGATTTATTTTGTTAAATAACTTTTTAACACACTAGAGATAAAATTCAAAATCATTATAAATAATTTACTTGTGGTAAAGATTCTATAAATGTGTGCTGAATGATTTTTATTTGATTATGTTGTCATTATTGATGTATTAAAAACAAAGTTGTACACAGGCAATCAAAAATAGTCTCATTTTCATTTGCATTTCCTAGAATCCCTTATACAATAAAATAATGTAGTTGACTGTAACTTTATGGTTCAGAACGTGTTGAAAGTACATAAAATTTAGATATAATGAAGGTTTATTAAATAAAGAAGATTAATATTAAATATGTTTTGGTAATGTTTTGATAGCTTTGTAAAGAAAGTTTTCAACTAACTGAATAAAAAACCCTTGCTCTCTCTTTATGTTCAACCTATACACAACCATCATTGCAGCATTTAATACTGTAGGACATGATAAAGGAATATGGATAAGTTATTCAATATATATATATCAGTCAGCATGGTGAGATTACTGGCTTTTATTTCTAAATTTAAGACCAGGAAAGCATTATAGACTTCCTTCTGAGATATCTGATAGTTTATTATTAAAACATCAAGTGGATTTCCTTAAATACAGAATGAATGTATAAGTAAATGTACTTTTCATGTATATTTATGTTTAATATGCACAAAAAAATAATTATGGCTTACATTTACTTTAGATTGTAAACTCATCCACCAATGCAGCAATGTAATGAAAGGCAAAATGTGCTAAGAAACCCAATTTCAGACCAAGGCCACAAGATACAGTAAATCATTTTCAAGTGCGGAAAAAAACATACAAAAGGAAGAAATGTTTAACGTTAATGAAATTTCATGAAATTAAAATTGAAGAGATGATTTAAAAAGTGTGGATGTGTGTTTTACTATAAATGCTAATAAAAAATAATAAAAAAAACTGTGGTGATTGATGATATATATACGATAGAATGATAAGATTAGTTATTCAACTTAATCAATGATACCTGATGCTGATAGTTTAGATTTATGTTCTACAAGATGATTTTTATATAAATATATAAAATATTTCTAATCAGATCAAACAATATTTTAAAATTGTTATGGGAGATTTTAAAGTTAGACATGCACAAATGAAAGATAAAAGTGCTATGTTGAATGGATGTCAAAAATGAAAGAGGATATACATTTGTGGAATTTGCAGAAGATAAAAACCCTATACTTTATAAATTTCTTCGTTGAAAAAAAAATATTAATTAAAAATGAACACAAACATTTAAATGAAGTACAATTGAATAGAATTGTATTTTGAATAACAGAAAATAACACTGTAATGTGTTTAAAAGATTCAATATAGAAAATGATCTGTGATTAGAGAAATAGAAGATATATGTTATTACAAAATTAGGAAAATAACAGCAACTTAACAATCGATATCACAATCTTCAGAAATATTTCAACGAATTTAAAGTAAATTTTAAAATATTAAAAAAAAGTACTATTAATAAAATAAAGAATGACATTTTGAAATGTGTGAAAATATTATGCAATAAATTATAAAACAATAAAGAACAAAAAAATAAGTAATAAAGATCTGAAACATTTGATTAAATTTTGATAAAGTTCCCAAAAAATGATAGATTTGTTATAGACATTTTAAATAAGTAAATTATTAACAAAGTTACATATAAAATGTCTAAATACAAAGATGATTTGAAGAATGCAGTTGCTGTACTGTTATTTTAGAATGGTAACAAGATATATTTGAAGTTGTAGATCCATTCAATCTTCAGCTAATTCCATGTAACATTTTTTTGCCAAAATCATTACTATTCATCTATAGAGAACTTCATCCCCAAATCAACCAAAAAAAAAAAAATCTGTATTTAAAAATAACATACCCAATAGATTGTATACAAGTATTAAAAAAAAAAATTCTAGAAATAATTAAAAAAAACATTTGATTGTATAAGTATTTATGCTATAATTAAAGCTTTCGAACATCAAGACATACATTTAGATATTACCAATTTGTGAAGAATATTTATCTAAGTGAAAGAGTAAATAACATGGTAATATTAAAAAAAGTAACATTGATAAGGGTATATAGCAGAATGATTTTAACTCCCCAAAGTCTTTACAGAAATTTTATGGGAAGTCTTTTGTAGCTTAAAATAATAAGCTACAGGGATAAAAATAATGGAAATTACTTATTAAATTTTGCAGATGATATTTTTGCAAAGAATGCTTCAGGGTTTCAAGAAATGTTATAAAACCTATCATAAAAAACAAGAAAATACAATTGAAGATAAATGCTTAAAAAGCTAAAATCGTAGACAATAGCTTATCAAAAAAAGAATTAAACAAAGAGTGATAATGATAAATTAAAACAACTATAAATACTAGTCAGATTATTAATATTGATAGCAACATAATGGAAAAATATTACAGAATTAAACTTTAATGGAAGACTTTTGATAGATTTTTAAAATTAAAAAGAAAATATGTCTACACACATGAAAAGAAAGGATTCAATAAACTTCAGTAAATGCATTTAAAATATTTAGTTATAAATGTGAGACTTGAACACAGAAGAGTAATGCACACTTCAGTTCGTATAGTAAAATGTTGGAAGGTATACAGTAGCAATAAAAATGGATGAAATGATAAATACGTATCATTGATGTCAATAAAAAAATTAAAAAGCTAAAATAGTTAGGTTGAATATGTTGATAGAAAAATGACAATACATATATAATTGAAGTTTTTAATTGGATTTCAAGAGATTATAAAAGATCTAGAAAGATGGATGGATAAAATAAAAAAATTCTGAAGTAATATTGTAAAGAGAAGTTATGGATCAAAGAAACTGGATTAAAATTAAAGAGATCTTTATACTTCAGTGGAGTAATTGAAAATGATGATGACAATGAATAGTTTAACACATCAAACAATTAAAAAGACAAAATTAATATGAAAATTCACAAATATACCATTTAATCTCTAACATAATAATAAATTCAGTATTAAAAACTAGACGTTTCTCAAAATAATTCAATTTCTCCATAATTATTTAAACCAACATAAGAATATTTTTAAGATATCAAAATAAATGAAGAGATAATCTAAATCATTTGGATTAGTGGACAATGATATTACATTGTGCAATAATACTTAATTTTGAAATATAATCCCTTTGAGGAAATTTTTGAAACTACAATTTCAGTACATATAAAAAAAAAAAACATTACAGTTTAAAGCAAAAAAATGAAAAAATTATTTTTACTCATATCTCTGATACTAGCCAAATCAAATAATATATGAGAAAAAAAAAATAGAATTAAAATGGCATAAAATGCATTTGATAGGTTTAATATTATATCAAGTAAATATGACCTTATCTTAAATAGAAATACTAATGTATATATATATTACTTACTTTGGTAAACATGGGAGTTTGTATTCTAAACAAAACAAAACTTGCAAATTACGTAAGGGAATATAAAAAGTAAATATTCGAAATAACAAACAGAACTACAACTAAGTGCTTCACTCCGGGTCAATTTATTATAGTTTGTAATATGGCTATGATTATGAGGCTTTGACCCTTGAAAGCGCTTTGCCATTTAATGGAATAGATATTAAAATAAAAAATAATAATATATATTTTCTTTATTTGTTTTTAGCTTTGTATGCTTGTGCGTGTTAGCGCATTTTATATATTTTGATTCATAATTAGCCACAAAGTATAAACTGTTTGCTTATTACTGATATTACAATAAACATTTAAAGAATTTAATAATCTACATGTAATTATATTTTGTTACTTGAGAAAATATCAAAAACACCAAATGGTTATCCTCCAACACAGGGAGCACATTTGTCAAAGGTCAGAGATGCATTAGTTTATATTTAATGTTCTTGATATTTTATACAAATAAGAAATAATGATACAATTTCATATAAATTTTAACATTTTATTGATGGCGTTCTAATAATTAATTAAAAAGCATAAATAGAAATAGTTGGGCTTATAACAAAAAGAAATGATACTCAATGAAATAGATAATTGCCTAAATTATGAGAGAGAATAATGAACTAAAAGAATTTACTAGATTATTTTTCAAAAGAAAAATGACAGACATCTATTAAAAAGTATTGAATGAACTTTTTCATTATTGATAATAATATTTTGATAATATAAAAAATAAATAATTAAATAAATATTAATAATAATAAAAAGTCACAATATAGGATAATAATGTTTAAGTGAATCATTTAAGTTTATTATCAAAGATTGACTTCCGTTTGAATAATTTCAGATTTTTCAGCACTTTATAATAATAGATGTACATTTATAAGTCATGTTTGTCTAATTGTAGGTGGTTAAAAATGAAACATTGTTTTTCTCCTGCGATGGGTTAAATAGATTTGTACAATAGAATATTTGATTATAACATCAAGCACACAATAGACTCAAGCCCTGATTTAAGCATGGTCTGTAAGAGTTGGTATATATAGAATGTACACACTAAACTTAAGTGATTCACTTAAGTTTTTTAAAACTCTTACCGGTGGGTGAGTGCGTGGAGATTTATAATATTTAAGAAATAGCGCATTATTGGAGATGGACTTCCATTTGAATAATTATAATTCAATATGTCTTTTTCTTTATTCATCTTGAATATTCAAAAACAATATAAAACAACAAAGCTTTTCCCTTTTAAACTATCTTATTCTTTTGTCTTTAAAGATTTTCTTTTTCCTTTGAATATCTTTCCTCTTTTAATTATTATCACACAAACATTAAATATAGTTACATGTAGTGTTAGAATTTGATTTTTCTTGAAACAAAAAACTTCCTTGGCAATTTATCTGCAAGATTCTGTTTCTTTCCCTTCTTAGCAGCATGGTCTGTAAGAGTTGGTGTATATAGAATGTATGCTCTAAACTTAAGTGGTTCACTTAAGTTTTTTAAAACTCTTATCGGCAGGTGAGTGAACAAAGATTTATAATTTTTAAGAAATAGTGCATTATCGGAGATTGACTTCCGTTTGAATAATTTCAGATTTTTCAGTGCTTTATAATAATAGATTTATATTGAACTATAAAAAAATATGGGTAAGAGAACAACAGGTGTTACTGACCTCATTGAAAAAATTAAAAGATTGAAGTGGAGTTGGGCTGGACATATTGCTAGAGAGATGATAATAGATGGACAATTGAAATTTTGAACTGGATTCCAAAAGATTGTAAAAGACACAGAAACAGACCACATGCGAGATGGATGGATGAAATAAGAAAGTGTGCAGGGGTGATGTGGAGAAGAGAAGCTAAAGATAGGTAAAGATGGATTGAACTTGGAGAGACCTTCATCCTGCAGTGGATTGTTAATGGCTGATGATGTTAAGAAAATATAGAATGAAACTAAAATTTAAGATTGTTATATTTTGTTCATGAATGACTCATAATAATAATAAAATCTTTAAATTTGAATTATTCATGGAGCAAACTGTTATAATACTCTGAGAATAATATTAATGAAACTGTTTCAAGAAAAGTTGCAGCGAAATAAATAATTTTTTTTCATATATAGGTATGAGAAGTTATAATGAATAGTTAAGAGATATAAAAGATTTGAACTTCTGTCCTGATATCCAACTTGAGAAGTATTCAAAAGCAAATTTACAAACAATACTCTATTAATTTATTTATTTTTATTAATAAATTATTTTATTATTTATTAATTTATCTGATTGTTACTTTATGCTTATATAAAGTAAGTATTGGATATAATGTTTTTCTATTTTCTAAAAGTACATGAGTTAATTATATCTAATTAGTGCAGTGTCATAATAACTTTTGTTTTATATAACACATGCTAACAATTATACAACATTAGTGCCACACATATGACTCGCAGAAAGAAAACTCTCCACAGCTCTGAGAACATGCTCCCTGATTTGCGAAGTTTGGAATGTATGGTTGTAGAAGCAAATGGTTGTTAATACCTGGATATTGTTATTTTTTAATGGATTACTCTGAAACTATCATTTGCTTCTCATTTTTTCTTAGCTGCATCACCAAGTTGGCTACTCTGTGCATGGTTACCATTACAATATATATGTGTGAAAATAGAAACAATACAAATGGTGCTATAAGGCAGATAAGAATGGTTTGAACTTGAAGAAAGTAATATCTAGGTGAATGTGTGCTTTATTTACAATTTATTATTATTTTCAACCATTATCAATCCACTGCATGATAGAGATCTCTCCAAAAGTCATCTCCGATCTCTAACCTGTCTTCTCCACATGACCCCAACACACTTCCTTATTTCATCCATCCATCACACATGTGGTCTCTCTCTAAGTCTTTTATGATGCCATGGAATCTAAGATTTCAATTATTCATCTATTATCATCTCTTCTATCAACATGTCCAACCCAACTCCACTTCAATCTCTTAATTCTTTCAATGATGTCAATAACACCTGTTTGTTGTCTTACCCATATATTTCATTTTAAATCTCTTCTTGTTATTTCTAACATGCATCTCTCCATATTTCATTGAATGGGCTCAAGTCCGTATTATTCTCTGTTAAGTGTCCAACTCTCACATCCATAAGAGCTGCTACAACACATTTATTAAAATCCTTTTTCAAACACATAAGCACATTTCCTTTTAATATTAAATATTTCTATCAAAAACACTCTGGCCAAGTTTAATTCTATGATTAATTTCATCCATTACATTTCTATCTGTAGTAATATTCTGACCAAAGTATTTGTAGTTAACTTATAACTCATTATTATCAATCTTTATTTTCTTCATTTGAAATTGTAAAGCATTATTTGCAAAAAGTACATCATCTGCAAAATCTAGATGACTTAAATAATCTCCATTTACTTTTACTCCCTTATCCCATTTTAATCCACAAAATACTTCTTAAAAAACTGCTGTAAAGAGAATTGGAGATATGGAGCAACCCTGTGATACATCTTTCTCAATGCTAATCTTTAGAATAATTATGTGATCTAATTGTTGCTGATGCATTTTTAAAATATTCTTCAAAAAATGACAATATCCTGGGTCTATACTTTGATGATCCAGTGCTTTAATCACTGAAGAAATGCTTATAGAATCAAATGCCTTTTCATAATCTACAAATCCAAAGCATAACTCATATTCTTGGTTCTTTCTCTAACTTTTTTCAATACTTGGATATGATCCCTTGCACTAATACAAATTTTAAATACAATTTGTTCTTTTGGTTGATTAAAATCCAAAATTTGTTCTAGAAGAGTTGTAATTATTTTGGTAAAAATTTGTATAGAACTAATAAAAGACTGATAGGTCTGCAATTTCTAATATCTTTTTAATCACTTTTTTTAAATACTAATATTAATACTGCATACTTCCAATCATCTAATACATCTTTATCATTTAGATATTTTCCAAAAACATTTCTATTTCTTCACCTGCTTCTTTTAAGATATTGATTATAATTCCATCATTATCTGAATCTTTTCACTTCTTCATAAATTTAATTGCATGTTTCACTTTCAATTAAAATCCTGGGCAATTGAGAAAATATAGTAGTTGTAGGATGCACTTTTTCTTGATCTTTATTGTTATATAATCCATGATAGAACTTTTCTACACACTTCATGATGTCATCCCTCTTTTTAGTAATAGTTCCATCTTTTTTTTCTTATTATAATTTTCATACTAATATCAAGATGTTGTTTTATACTCTTGAGACTTTTATTCTCTTCTATAGTTTTCTAGCTATTTCACAATTAAACTTTCTTATACTACTATCAATTCTTTTTCACACCATTTTACAAAATTCAATCCTTCTTAATACATTATTTTTATATTCTTTTCTTCATAAATTGTCATGTCTCAGTAGAAATTTTACAGGTCAACAACAACTTTTTTGTATCAGCTGTCTTTGTTATCTTACTATTGATTTCATTCAAATGTGAATCATATTTAAAATCTCTTAATATTTGTGAAGATTTACAAGTTCTAATTTAAATTCTCTGAAATGTTTCTGAGATTAGTAACATCAATTGTGAATATTGATTTTTCTTAATAATTTTTATCTGTTTAGTTTTGCGCTAGCGCATATCTTACATCTCACTAAAAGATGATCATTCCTGTGTTGAATTTATTAAGTACATTACAATCTTGAAATATGTATTTTCTGTTAGTCAAAATATAATCCAATTCTGCTGTATCTTCATTTGGATGCTTCCATGATCATTTTCATTTAACATTTAAAGAATTAGTAATATAATGTTTTTCGTTTTCTGGAAATTCCACAAGTCTTTGTTCTCTCTCATTTCTATCACCATAACCAAATTTACCTATCAGCACTTTCATTTTTCAACTGTTTACCAATTCTAGCATTAACGTATTCCATGACAATTTTAAAATGTTGTTTGGTTTGATCAAATGCCTTTTGTATATCCATATAAAAATCCTCTACTTCATCACAATGAAAACTTGTTGCTTTTAAGTTGAATAACTAATCTTCCACTCTATCTGATACACCATCAATCTCTACAATGTTGTTCCTACATTTTTTATTTATAATAAATCCTACACCACTTGTACTTCCAATGTTTGTGCTTTTGTAGTACAGTACATATCCACTTTTTATATCAATTGTCTCTTCACCTTGTAACTTCGCAAAGTTAAATAATTTCCCATTTAATATTATACAGTTCTTCCAATTCTTGCAATCTTCCTTTACTTGAAAGGGATCTCAATTGTAAGTACCTAAATAAAAGGTCATCATCAAATGCAGCTTCAGTTTACCAACAAGAGATTATTAGCACCCTCCGCCTTCAGTCGCCCACTGCTGCCTTGATTGGCAACTTTACAGTCTCCTGGGAATAAGGGCCATAATTTATTTTTGTCTTTCATGATTAAATATTTATTAGAAAAAAATTCATTGATCCACATATTCATTCTGCCTTCAAGAAAACTCAAATGATATTTCAGTAACTGATATTTCAATTAAGAGCTACCAGGTAACTTAGAAGAAAACAATAAACTCAATATGCTGGCCAATGCATCTTAGTGAGCAGTCCATCTGTTCATGTACTATATGAATAATCACATAGTAATAATATATGATAAGAAAGTATGGAGTGGACACGAGGAATTTGCCCTGCTTGGTTCCTTTAAGGCCTTCAAAAGGAATCAAAGGATCTCCTTTCCGTTAACAACAAATTCCTTTATGCTGCCATTTACAATTTATACATTTCATATAATGATTGTCTTGAAGAATAAGCTTGCTTTGGAACTAACAACATTGTGAATTAATGCTGACAATGTACAACTGAGAAAAATATTACACTGACAAATTTTGTTTATAGGTTTGCTAGATAAAAATTTGAGAGCAATTTAAATACATAAAACAACTCTTTTTTTTTTAGTCATTGTATTTCTTGTTATCAAATATAATAATATAACAAGATAAGCCATGTGGTTCTTGGAATCGATTTTTAATGCATGATTTTCTTTCAAATAATTGCAAAAATTGCAAGATTGTTTTTATTTTTTATTTTAATTAAAATTGGAATAGTTACAAAAAAGATTCCAATATTCGAAACTTAAAAATAATATATATATTTTATAAATGCTTTTATTTATTGTGCATTAAAATGCCAAAAATAATTGTTTCATTTAACCACAATTGATGTTTTTATATTTAACTTGAAATAAAACCACATGGAGTCCAGAAATTAATTGATTCACTCACTAATTTTTACAACTAGTGGTTGAATTAATTAAATTCTTGATCCTCCATATAAAGTCCTCAACTGTGGTTGAAAATAAATCATTTTTTAGCTTTTTAGTGCACAGTAAATAGAAGTGTTTATTATAAAATATTTTTTATAAATACTTTCATTTCAAAATTTTGTTCAAACACATCATTTATATCTTGAAATAATCAAATTTATTACAAACATCAACAACAAAAATTAAAAAAGCAAAATTGAATTTAAAAAAAATTAAATAAGAAATAAATGAATAAAAACAAATAAAATGATACACTGATATCAACTTTCATTTATTATTGTGATAGTTTAATAAATAGAAGGCAAAATAAATGCAATAAAGATTTTAAATACTGCACCCTCAATTTTAAGCTGAACTGTATATTTATTAAATAAACTACTAGGAAGCCAATTTTAAGATTCCAAAGAATTCATTGACAACGAATGATGAGGTGACTCACGGTCAAAAAAAAAAATATTTGATAATTATCAACAATAACTTGGCCAATTTTTAGACCAACACCTACAGCATCAGGCATTCAAGTATTATAATAAACAATAATCAAATTATAACGGCATAATCCTAGGTTTTATTCTAAATAACAGGTCTGATCAACATTTTCAAGAAATCCGGAAACAATAAAAAAGTATGTTTCCAGTTTAAAAAATTGTCTAACTACTGGCATATTTCGGGTCCATCATTTGAATAATACAGACTAACATATGATAAATGTAAACAATGTTATGTTTTAATTCCTAATGGCAACAGAACTTTAGCAATAAAAAAAAAGTTTTTCAAATTTGATATATACAATCATATTAACGTAAAGCTGCAAATAAATTAGTGGTTACAACAAAATCGTGTTAATTTACATTAATAATTATATATACCGATAGTTAACGTAAGAAAGGCTTATTGTAACCTAAATTTATCTGAATGATAATATAAGCAAACTGACCTGTTTAATATTGCTCGGTAACTTACACCATTGGTAATTTTGTCGTATATGAAACTCAACGTCTGCGTTCATTTTGATATTTTTGGTCTTTAAATCGAATCCGAAACAGATGTCTCAGAGATTTTCTTAGCAATGTTTAATCCTGTGTTACTTGACGGCAGCCATTTCTGATGGCTCACCAATAATGACGTAATAAAAAAAAAAGGGTTTCAAAAAAAAAAAAAATCGAATAACTGATTGGCTAAATTTTCACCAATGAACAAATCAGACGTTTGCTAAATCTGATGTTAGTCGTATTTCTTAATATCCTCGTTATCCTATATGAATAACAAATCAATCTGAAAAGCAATCAACTCACTTTAAACATTTAATGTTATGATAAAATACTTAAATCATAATGCTTATTGCCAAAGGGATCAAATCATTACGATATCATCGATAATTTTTTTCTTTTTACCTGATAAAGTGTCAGTTACCAAAAGATCTTTTTCGAATTATAAGATTGCTCTTTAACACACACACACTATATAAATATGATTACTATTGAATGCTTGAATGGCTAGCTAGCTGCTGTCCTATCCTAATGTTTACACATCACAAGCATGAATCGGACTTAATAAAATTAATGTTTGTTAAAATATTTAGATGCATACAAAAACTGGACTGATATAAAAACTGCAGATAATCTAACAACGTGTGCGTGCGTAAAAAAATGTTTTATCAAGACAACATACTTAAATTGGCGATGTTTGTAGGCGTGCTTGTAAAGAATTTATAGACACACTAATTGAAGATAAATCTACAATTAGAGATCTTATTTTATAAGAAGATTAAATGTTTTTATTTTCGTTTACTTATATATATAAATTATTTTGTTACAAGTGAATAAACACTTCTTTACGTTTTATTTAAGTTAATATTTCTTTTTTACAAATTTATTGATGCGACCCGACTAGTATTTTAATAATATCCCCGGTAAATACTGCCCTAACCTAAAACAGCCTATCGCATTCTGGCGTACATATATATTAAGATAGATTATAATTGCGTGTGTTATATATAAGTAAATAGTGTATTATTGTGTACTTATATATGTAGAGTATATTAATATGTATTAGAGTAAAATACATGTAGTAATAGAGAGAATAGTGCATTCGTGTGAATAGAGAATATCTATTGTGCTAGATGTAGAAAGAATGTAAAACACACGTATAGCTATGTAATAAAGGTATGTTTGATTAATTGGCTAAAATGAAAAAAAAAAATTGGCAATTAGTGAAATTTGAGCAAACCGGACCATATATGTTCGTCAAAAGATCACACATAGTCATATAGGATTAAACAGGTAAAACTCTCCATGCATTAGCGCCACTCAATGCAGTCAGAGTAATCAATGAATGCAGGAACATTTGTGCATAAAATCTTTATCTAGTATCTACTCAACCAATATCCTCAGATTAGTTTCTAACTTGTGGCTTTCATCAGTGAGGAGTTTTGGATCTGACAGCACTGCACCTAAATGTTAGGACTCCAAAACTCCTCACTGATGAAAGCCACAAACTACAAACTAGGGATATTGGATGAGTAGGTACTAGGTAGGAATTTTATGCATAAATGTTCCTGCTTCCATTGATTACTCTGGCTTGCACTGAGTGGTCCTACTGTATGAATAGATTTGCCTCTGTTTAAACAGCCTGTGTACGCATAAAGAATAGTTATCTTACGATGTTTAGATTTGCAGGATTAAGAAATGCTAGAAACATTACTATTCCAGAATAACAAGAGAAACAAAGGTGATATAAATCCCAATAGTGAGTCCTAAGGGGCGCCTCCAAACTGTATATGGTTGTTTTCAAAGACTCCTGCCTCTGGAAATACTAAAGCAGCACTAGAGTAAAATACAGGTCATGCTAATCTTTTATAATTTTAGTATGCCTTGTGGCGGTAATCATTTACAAGGAACTTAAAGACAGTTATCGCTACTTAGATAAGCTATTGAATCACTATTGAAAATGCCAAGTGATAAATGGAACAAGTAATCATAGTTTTTTTGTTTGTTTATAAACGAAAATAAAAAAAAATAACACATATTATGTAAATAAAATTAAATAAGATATTTGTACTTTTTTCAGAAATGACACTACAGTTGACAGGCAGCTAAAAAATTTAGAAATTTAATTAACAAATTAAGAAGAAAAAAAAATGAATTTACTTATACAAATTATTTTTTTAACAAAAAAAAAAGTTACAAATAAATAAGAACTGAAATACAGGCTAATTATATACCTGTGTCTAAATATGTAATATAGGGTATATGAGCACAGACTTTCACACCATTCACCACTCCATCTCTCATAACACTGATACACTTGAACACATATATACTGAAAAGATAAATAATCACCAATATACGTATTTCATGCTAAAACAGCAATCATCAGTTGGTCCAGATTATCATCTCCCACACATATATACCATAAGTGCTCAGATATATATTAAGATAGACAATCCTCATACATTAATGGACAGGCTCCAATCTACTACACAGGGTGGCTTTCGAGCATTCCATCATCAGATTTTCAATTGGATGGATGGTTGAAGAGTTGGAGTGTGTAGTAGATTGGAGCCTGTCCATTAAAGTATGAGAATTGTCTATCTTAATATATATCTGAGCACTTATGGTATATATGTGTGGGAGATGATAATCTGGCCCAACTGATGATTGCTGGTTTAGCATGAAATACGTATATTGGTGATTATTTATCTTTTCAGCATATATGTGCTTGAGTGTATCAGTGTTATTAGATAGAGTGGAGAGTGATGGATCATCTGAAAGTCTGTGCTCATATACCCTATATTAAATAAATAAGAAGTGAAAAAAAAAATTTAGTTGTAAAAAGCAATTAAACAAATAAACAGCAAGAAAACAAATGAAATGAATTGTACAAAGTAATTTTTTTAAAAAGGAAAATTGAAATATCGAAATCTTACAGATTTGAGTAGTGTTTTTATTTTTCTGATTTATTATCATCAGATCAAGAATAGATGTTGTTAGTTTATAGAATTGTTTTTTTGTTGTTGTTGTTGTTGTTTTTTGAAATTGTCTAATGGTTTTTAAAACTCCCTATAATATTATCTTGAGAAAACATACATACAAAGTGACTTAATTAATTTGTTTGCAAAAACAAGAAAAATCTTACAAAAATCTACTTATTAATTTCAGATACACTTAACCTATGTAAGCACATAAAAATATATTGAATGGTTGATCTAAATGATTATGCCATAGGATTACAAGATTCTGCTGCAACCTGTTATTTTTTTAAAAAAGAAATTATTACATACACCTTATTTTGTATTTTTTGTTATTGTTTATTTGTTTAATTATTCAATAACTAAATTTATATTTTTTCTTTGTATTATTTGTAATCATTGTTATTTTAAAAACAATAATTTGTACTAACAATTTGTTTAAATAAAATTCTACATTTTTTAATCTTCTATCAATTGCAATATTATTTACATAACACACATTACTTTTTTTTTTAATTTTTGTTTGTAAACAAAAAAAAAACATCAGTTATTTTTTCATTCACCAATTGTAATATTATTTACATAACACACTTTATTATTATTTTCCTGAAGGTTTATGATGATGGAATAATAGATGTAATAATATGTTGGACTATTTCCATCATTTATGAATGAATATTAAATGTATAGAAAATTTTCAATTTTATTTAAACTATTCAAATACAAACAACATGTTAATAATAACAAATAGACAACACATGTTACTAATTACCCAACATTTCGAGTAATATTATTCTCCACTCTTCTGCAGTTGTGTTGGCCTGACCAGTGACAATATTAGCATAAGAATCAAACTGACAGATTTAGATTATCAAATATCAAATTTGAAGACAAAATAGCTCATTTGGTTAGAGTGTTGCCTTAAAATTTGATATTCGAGAATCTAAAAGTGTAAGTTCGACTCCTATGCTAATATTGTCACTGGTCAGGACAACAACTTCTAAAGAAGAGTGGAGAACATTATTACTCAAAACGTTGTGTAAATTACTAACCTGTATTGTCTATTTGTGTGTTAGTCCTAACAAGTTGTTTGTATTTTAATAGTTAGGTTTACAATTTTCTGTACATTCAACATTTACTGATAGATGATGGAAATAGTCCAACATATTAAGCACATTATTATTATTATCATCATCATCACTATTATTATTATTTGTAAACAAAAAAATTATTGATTATTTGTTCCACTTATCACTTAGTATTTTCAGTAGTGTTAAAACAGGCAAAACTCACTATATATGTTGCCACACACAGCAAGCTAGAGTAATCAGTGGATGCCAGAAGGCTTGTGCATAAAATTCCCATCTAGTGCCTACTCATCCAATATCCCCAGACCAGTTTCTGGCTTATGGCCTTCATCAGTGAGGAGCCTTGGATCTGAGAGGACTGCACCTAGATCTTAGGATCTAATGCAACCTTCCAGCAACCACCTTTTATCTTTATTTAACTACAAAACTATGAATCTTAAACTGAGAACACATTAATGTTTTAAATCCAAGCCAATTAGCTTATATAGTCATATGGGTTTGAATCGAGTTCAGTACCCATATATTTTGGCATCTTTGGTTCTTTAATAACCATAGCCACCACTATCCTATTAGGCAGGATTGGTTTTAAGCCAATAAACATCACATGACCACCACCTCTTATGCTTGTGTATAACTTGTTAAAACAGGCAAACTCACTATATATATTGCCACACACAGCAATCTAGAGTAATAAATGGATGCCAGAAGGCTTGTGAATAAAATCCCCATCTAATGCCTACTCATCCAATATCCCCAGACTAGTTTCTGGCTTATGGCCTTCGTCAGTGAGGAGCCTTGGATCTGAGAGCAATGCACCTACATCTTATAATCTAATGCAACCCTCCAGTAACCACCTTTTATCTCCATTTAACTACAAAACAATGAGTCTTAAACTGAAAACACCTTAATATTTTCAATCCAAGTCCATTAGCTTATATAGTCATATGGGTCTGAACACAGTTCAGTATCCATACATTTTGGTGTCTTTGGTTCTTTAATAACCATAGCCACCACTATCCTATTAGGAAGGATTGGTTTTAAGCCAATAAACATCACATGACCACCATCTCTTATGCTTGTGTGTAACTGTTGTTAAAACTGGCAAAACTCACTATATATAGTGAGTTTTGCCTTCTGGAATCCATTGATTACTCTAGCTTGCTGTGTGTGGCAATATATATAGTGAGTTTTGCCTGTTTTAACAACAGTTATACCCAAGCATAAGAGGTGGTGGGCATGTGATGTTTATTTTCAGTAGTGGTATGATGATTCTCCCAAGTGTCAATAACTATCTGCTAATTATTTACTTAATAATTTATTTTTAATATATGTAAAAGTAGTATACACAATGCATCCTATGTATCTCTCTTATTCATTTTAATAGTTTACTATTTTTTAATCCTGATTGGGTAAGTTAAGAAGGGTTGATAGCAAGCAGACAGACCATGTGTGGATTTGGCAGATTAGCACAGTTAATCAGAAAGGGAATTTCTGGGGTTTAGTTTGATAGAATAATTTGCCAGGGCATACCCAACTTGTGGTAATAACGGATGGGTGTAGACCAAGAGGTCAGAAACCCATGTGAGGTAACTAACTGTTTGGCAATCATATAGAAACAGTAGCTTTGCAAAAATCGGCAAAATGTTTCTATGCAAAAAGTCAATATTAGTGAGTTTAATTCTAAAAACCCAGCAGATTGACTTTCATATGTAAAAAGATGAGAGATTTTTTTTATTAATAGTATCTGTGATGATTGTATTAAAATTGCCACTTTACTCTGTATCATTAGTCAGCAAGTCATAGAAATCACAATGGGTTATGTGAACTGAGGATACAAGAATGACAAATACAAATAGATCAAAAAAGGTAAATGATTTTTTTCAGTCCTAAATCATCTCTATATGTCATTTAGCTCCACATTAGAAATGGACAGCAGGGAAAGAGCAAAGAAATCAGAGACTTTGCTGTTGCACTACAAGATACGATGAAGCCCCTGCTTTTGTGGCAGTTTTCTGGAAAAAATCCTATGTGAGCAACTATTATTGAGAATTATTAAAGAATAGCTGAAACAACAGCTGTTATATATTAGTGAATTATTGTGAAGTTATTAAATAATGAATTGCTTACAAACAAATTCTGGACCAGGCCCAAAACTTTAAAAACTTTCAGCAGCTGATTTCCTCAAGAAACAATCTTTGAGGCCATCAGATAAGAAAAAAAGGATGTGTATTCACAGAATATGACAACCGGTTAGTGCTGCAGTGCAATGGTTCTCATATCATGTTGACTGCAGTTGCAAAAATTGATACAGAAATACAACCCCACAGTAAATCAAAACTAATTTAACAGCATGGGATTGTAATGGAAACCCAATCAGATTAGTGGGTAAGGATTGAGTACCTCTCAAAATTAGAAATTCTAGTGGGATACTATTGATTTTATATTGCCAATGAGAAAATTAACTTAATCATTGGGAATCCAACTCTGCATTATAAACAATGTTAATGTAGAAAATGAAGTGATGTTTCTCTACTTTTCCAAAAGGGATGCAGAACAATAAAAATAACACCAGTGAAATTAGATCTAAACAAAAAGGATAAACTGCAATGACTAAACCTTGGAATATGTTTTGCACAGCAAAGAATTGTGAAAGTAAAAATAGAGGGCATAGTGCAGAAAGATATAATTCTGATGAAAAGCTTTTAATGGGTCACTCTCATCATGATCATAATAAAAACTTAACGGTAATGTTAGAATCTGCAGTGATTGCTGCACAATTGTCAATAATTTAAGTAAGAATCCAACCATAACCAACAACAAATATATGATAATTGGTTTTAATGAAAAAAATGACACACTTTGCAGGGCTTAACTTAAATAGTTCTTAATCTCACTAACCAAGAAAACTACAGAGATCTTAATAATCACTACACATGTAAGTCTGTTTGACTTTTACTGATCATTCTAAATTACCCATTATCAATATGTCATTGAAGTATGGGATCAACCTCTCCATGTTCTGAAGCAGAACATTTACCTTCACTTGAGAGATAATTGAGTCTCTGGGGATTCCAAAGCATGAAGTGGTTATAGTTAGATAAAGAAAATTTGCTAAATTTTGAGTCTAGATAACCCCTGACAAATGCGTTTATGAATACTGATGTATTAAATCTTCAAGTGCACATTCTGTGGTCCAAAAAGAGACCCACAACCAGAAATGGTGCACACAAATAAAACAGCACATTATGAGAATTATGTCTGTGTAAATCATTATGGCAAGAAACCCATAGCTGCAAAGGTGCAATTCAGATAAAACAATGCCTTATGAAAATGATATCTGCATAAATCACATTTTATGCGTCAGAATCAAGAGAACTAAAGAGTAAAAACTGTTGCAGACTGGATTAAAGTTTGCCCCAACTTGTTTACAAAGGACAGCCTGCACATGGTCTTCCATGTGTGAATAAAAGCCTAAAAAAGTGATTAGTAAACCAGGGACATATTTTAATATATAAAAAAGTAATAGACCTTAGTGTATGCAGGAAAAGAGTGCTAAATGTGATAAACCAAGGTCACTTGGATATAGTGAGAACAAAGGCTCTGGCTCATGGTTACAGCTGGTGGCCAAAAATAAGTGACTTTATTGGAAAAATGCATAAGAAACAAGTATGTCAGACCACAGAAAATTTTCTGCCTAAGAAATATGTTGAATAGCCACTTGTGTATACATTAACCATACTGATATATGCCCATTTACAATGGACTGAATAGAGATTAATGTGCAAAGTGTCAAGAAATATACATCTGCCAGGAAATCCCTTAAATATTTGTGTTCAATAATGTAACAGCATTTGCCTCTGCAAAATTTGAAGCCTGTATACAGATATGGGGAGATAAACCATTTTTGTGCAAAAGCTTTCCACCCCATACCTAATAGTCACCAAGAAAACAGACCAGCAAATAAAATCAGCTCTTAAAAATAAATACAAGTAAGATAAAGAAAGTTCTAATCTTTATTATGCTTCACTAACACAGACACTATTAGCAGTCCCAGAGAAGTATCTAGTGGAATTATTGTTAAGAAGAATTAAAACAAAACTAACAATATAATTATTGAACAGAAACAGTTTGAATCATATCTATATGCAGAAAAACATTTGAAAGTTGAGACAAGCTATAGGTTTGAAACAATATGATAGGTAGGAAAGATCATCACCAGATCTATAGCACAAATAATCAGAAATCAAAGATGGAACTGGTATGATATCACAATGAAGAGACAAATGAAACTACAAAAAACACTATAGCAAAAACTGATTATAAGATTGTGAATGAAAGTGATTATCCAGCAACAGAACCACAAGATGAGCATAATAAGGTTGTCCAAAAAATAATAAAACTAGAAAATATCTAACTTCTTAGTCAGTGTGAGCCTAAGTTAAACAAGACCCAATGCTGGAAAGTTCAACTGACAAGCCAAATTCATCAATAGTTCTAAAACTACCCAATCATCTTCAAGATTGTGATGAGACCATACCTTCTGGAGTGAAAAGAGGAATACCACATAATCAAGTAACAGAACTGTAAAACTGTCTGATGCATTCATGTATATATATATATTGTGTCTGTTTATATATAATTAAGTAATAAAATACTCTGTACTTATGTATGTATGTATGTATGTATGTATGTATGTATGTATGTATGTATGTATGTATGTATGTATGTATGTATGTATGTATGTATGTATGTATGTATGTATGTATGTATGTATGTATGTATGTATGTATGTATGTATGTATGTATGTATGTATGTATGTATGTATGTATGTATGTATGTATGTATGTATGTATGTATGTATGTATGTATGTATGTATGTATGTATGTATGTATGTATGTATGTATGTATGTATGTATGTATGTATGTATGTATGTATGTATGTATGTATGTATGTATGTATGTATGTATGTATGTATGTATGTATGTATGTATGTATGTATGTATGTATGTATGTATGTATGTATGTATGTATGTATGTATGTATGTATGTATGTATGTATGTATGTATGTATGTATGTATGTATGTATGTATGTATGTATGTATGTATGTATGTATGTATGTATGTATGTATGTATGTATGTATGTATGTATGTATGTATGTATGTATGTATGTATGTATGTATGTATGTATGTATGTATGTATGTATGTATGTATGTATGTATGTATGTATGTATGTATGTATGTATGTATGTATGTATGTATGTATGTATGTATGTATGTATGTATGTATGTATGTATGTATGTATGTATGTATGTATGTATGTATGTATGTATGTATGTATGTATGTATGTATGTATGTATGTATGTATGTATGTATGTATGTATGTATGTATGTATGTATGTATGTATGTATGTATGTATGTATGTATGTATGAGCAGATCGGAAGTATGTAGTTTAAACGTGTGCTCTTCCGATATGTATGTATGTATGTATGTATGTATGTATGTATGTATGTATGTATGTATGTATGTATGTATGTATGTATGTATGTATGTATGTATGTATGTATGTATGTATGTATGTATGTATGTATGTATGTATGTATGTATGTATGTATGTATGTATGTATGTATGTATGTATGTATGTATGTATGTATGTATGTATGTATGTATGTATGTATGTATGTATGTATGTATGTATGTATGTATGTATGTATGTATGTATGTATGTATGTATGTATGTATGTATGTATGTATGTATGTATGTATGTATGTATGTATGTATGTATGTATGTATGTATGTATGTATGTATGTATGTATGTATGTATGTATGTATGTATGTATGTATGTATGTATGTATGTATGAGATCGGAAGAGCACGTGTATGTATGTATGTATGTATGTATGTATGTATGTATGTATGTATGTATGTATGTATGTATGTATGTATGCTCTTCCGATCTTGTATGTATGTATGTATGTATGTATGTATGTATGTATGTATGTATGTATGTATGTATGTATGTATGTATGTATGTATGTATGTATGTATGTATGTATGTATGTATGTATGTATGTATGTATGTATGTATGTATGTATGTATGTATGTATGTATGTATGTATGTATGTATGTATGTATGTATGTATGTATGTATGTATGTATGTATGTATGTATGTATGTATGTATGTATGTATGTATGTATGTATGTATGTATGTATGTATGTATGTATGTATGTATGTATGTATGTATGTATGTATGTATGTATGTATGTATGTATGTATGTATGTATGTATGTATGTATGTATGTATGTATGTATGTATGTATGTATGTATGTATGTATGTATGTATGTATGTATGTATGTATGTATGTATGTATGTATGTATGTATGTATGTATGTATGTATGTATGTATGTATGTATGTATGTATGTATGTATGTATGTATGTATGTATGATCTTATGTATGTATGTATGTATGTATGTATGTATGTATGTATGTATGTATGTATGTATGTATGTATGTATGTATGTATGTATGTATGTATGTATGTATGTATGTATGTATGTATGTATGTATGTATGTATGTATGTATGTATGTATGTATGTATGTATGTATGTATGTATGTATGTATGTATGTATGTATGTATGTATGTATGTATGTATGTATGTATGTATGTATGTATGTATGTATGTATGTATGTATGTATGTATGTATGTATGTATGTATGTATGTATGTATGTATGTATGTATGTATGTATGTATGTATGTATGTATGTATGTATGTATGTATGTATGTATGTATGTATGTATGTATGTATGTATGTATGTATGTATGTATGTATGTATGTATGTATGTATGTATGTATGTATGTATGTATGTATGTATGTATGTATGTATGTATGTATGTATGTATGTATGTATGTATGTATGTATGTATGTATGTATGTATGTATGTATGTATGTATGTATGTATGTATGTATGTATGTATGTATGTATGTATGTATGTATGTATGTATGTATGTATGTATGTATGTATGTATGTATGTATGTATGTATGTATGTATGTATGTATGTATGTATGTATGCTCTTCCGATCTTATGTATGTATGTATGTATGTATGTATGTATGTATGTATGTATGTATGTATGTATGTATGTATGTATGTATGTATGTATGTATGTATGTATGTATGTATGTATGTATGTATGTATGTATGTATGTATGTATGTATGTATGTATGTATGTATGTATGTATGTATGTATGTATGTATGTATGTATGTATGTATGTATGTATGTATGTATGTATGCTATGCCTGGTGAAATGTTTTTCTTCTGTCATCAGTTCTCTCTTTGGTTTAGTGCACTTTCAGTACCATATAATTACAGTGCCAAGCCAAACAGAGAAATGATGAAAAAAGAATAAAATATTTCACTAGGCTTACTAATATATGCATACAAAGTTATTGTAGATAAACAACAAAGGTGAAATAAACATTACATATATATGTGTGTATATTAATATGTATTAGAGTAAAATAGATGTACTAATAAAGAGAATTAGAACTATCGTTTTTATTTCATTGCCAAATCCATGTAATATTAATATCATGTATGCTCTTTATTACTTTAAAAGGTAATAAACATAGATAATATTAATTTTATATTAATAAAGAGAATAGTTAGTGCATTGATGGGTGCAACTCATAAAGAATATCTCTTGTGCTAGATTTACAAAGAATGTAAAGCAAACAGGAGTAACTATGAAATCAAGATGTGCTTGTTGGCATTAAGAGAATTTGAGTAAGCCAAAACATATATGATCATCAACAGACCACATATAGCCAGACTGGATGAAGGACTGATAGAGACCACATTACCCTAGAAGAACAATAGAATCGACAGGAAAATAAATGTTAAAAGTTAAAAGGCTGGTTCCTGATCACATCAGGTTGTTCCCAATGACTTTTACCTCTGAAAATATCAAAATAGGATTAAGATAAAATATCATGATATCTTTGTTTAATATGTATGTAAATAATGGATACAATAGTATTAAAGGAGTTGGTTATGTAGGTTCTACATCCTTATCATCATTTTAATACAAATATTTTTGATGCTACTCCAACTTGTGAACTTTTACCGGGAGGGTTGTGTAGATCTCATGGCAATAAGCTGACTCATATCTACACATAACAGCTTTGTTTTAGATAAGCTACCTAAAAGAAAAATCCTTAAAAAAAATTTGTTTATATGTATATATATAATACAAAAATATCATTTAGTTAGTGCTGTGAAACATATACTGACATGGGGAAGGGGGCACAGAACCACTGCTAAAAATACTAAGCAATATTTTGAAAAAAATTATGAATCAGTTGTCAAAAATACAGATTTACTTGTACAAAGCATTATTAATATAAAACTTGTGTATTTTTAACGAAGGAGCACTAGATCCCTTTCTACCCAATATAATTTGTGTAGTTTTAATGATCAAGTAATAGATTTTAATTCTCACCCGTAACAATAAGAAAAATCTCTAAAACACTTTGCTGTTTTAATGAAGTAGTAGAATTTTTTTAACCCCCTTAAATAACATTACTATTAAGATACTAAACGATAGCCTGTTAAAACAGTTCTTTTATACAAATATTGTTTAAAAGGAAGTTGAAAATCTTCTACTTATTTATTAATAGCAGAGAATTTTGAGATTTTTTAAAAAAATGAAGTGAAACTTCTCACTACTTAAAATTTTATTATGAATATTAAAACATCATCTTATTACTAATAAATATGGTTTAAGGAGAGAACTAAAATCTACTATTCATTCATTAAACAGTAGAAGTTTTATGTTAATATTGTTAAAGACGAGATCAGAATCTACTATTGGTTCAATAAAACTAGGCAAGTCTTACATCAGTATTGTTTTGTACAAGGAAACTCATATTTGTACAATTAATTCTTTTTTGTTGTTATTTATTACTTGGTATTTTCAGTAATTGTACTGAGTCTCTCCTAAGTTTCAAGAAATGTTTTTAGCACCTACTAAATGATTACCTAATAAAGCATTTAATAAAATTAGTAAAAATAGTTTTAAATATTGGGATGTGATAATAAATTGAGTTAAGAAACTGGCAAATAATATGAAATACCACTGATGTTACCTTCCTTCAAGAAGAAAAATTTATTATAATGGATAGAAAAAGGAAATACTTTTGCATTAAGTTTATAAAAATGTATATGATGCTGCTATGCATTAGTAGTGTTTAACACTGTGTTTTTAATTTAATCAGTAAAGAAGCCTCTGAAATTTTGTATAACTTCCTTTATTTTGGCAAAAGAACATTGGAAATTTATTATTTTACAATATACATAAAATGACTAACTTTAATAACTTAATATACAATTAATTTATTTTCAAGTATAGCAGTGTTATGTTCTGATAGTACCTAAACCAATAAAATAAATAACAAACATGCAAACTGTTATATAACAAATATGTATTCAACAATAACAACAATGTAAAAGAATTAGGAAATGATTGTCCATAAATTTAAATACTTTCTATAATTTATCTTTGAATTGGATAAACATTTTACACACAAGAAATCATTCTATTACACTTTTGTATCTCCAATTCAAAAGTCTTTTGAAACTCCTATGAATACCAGCAAACATATATAGTCCTTTTACAAGCAGCTATTTTTTTTAGTGATTTAGATGTTCTTATCAGACAATACTCTATTTTTATATGCAAATAAAAATCTTGAAAGTTTCTAATTGAATGCCTGCACAACACAAATGGTTTACATATTTTTCCTAACTATAATTCCACTATTCACCATCTGATCAAATTTTTGTTAATTAGAACAACAATACTTCTCTTGTCTGACAGGGTGGGCTTTTTTTATTCATTATCTAATTTGTATGCAAATGTTTTTATTTGTATACAAATTTTATTCAATTTGCTAACATAGTGATATCTCAATAGTTTTTCTAGAGTAGTTTTAAAAGGAAAATAATTTAATATTGAAATATTATGTGTGTATTTACTAAAAATAAATGATTTTCATTTTACCATATACTTTTTACACACAGACATGCCATTCTTTTCCCTACTCTAGACATAATAATCTCAAATTTTTAAATTTATCAGGTAGTCTGTTTATATGTGGAGATTTGGGTGTATATCTCTATTTTTTCCTCTGAAGTTATACTCTGTTTTTCATCATGTAAAATCTCTTCATCTAGGTCATTACATTGATCATCTAATAAGATATCTTTTTTCGTCTTTTATTAACAGATTATTTTCATAAACAACCAGAAATGACTTGTCAATAAGAGAGAAAGGTGATTTATATATGTCCTCATTTACTTCCCTTTTCTAAGTTTACTAGTCATAATTGCTTTGATAATGTTTTCATTATTAAGTCAGACACCCATTTTCGTTTGAGAACATCATGTTTTCATATAATGCTTCCATTATATCCCTTAACCTAGTTTTTATAATTCTTAAATGTTGAACTGTTTTCTCTGCTATTCCATTATTCTCATTGTGATAAAGTGGAGTAAGGATGTGCTTCATACCTTCATCTTATAAGAAATTCTTAAATTTCTGCAAAGTAGAGCATGTTCCATTATTCATTATTATTATCTCCAAATAATCATGTGTAGCAAATATTTCATTCAGCAATATTATGATACATTTCACACTTATGTTTTTTATTAATCCATATTCCATCCATTGAGAGAATAAATTAATAACCATATCATATGTACATTTAACAGTTCTATATGGTCTAAATCAATATGTTTCCAAGGAGTCATGGATTTTCTTCAAGTTTCTAATTGTTTAGATAGCATTTTGACAATTTGTTCACAACTAGTGCAATTTTTACCATCTGCATGATATTACCATTTAATTTTGACCACCATACATATGAAATATTAATGCCTCCATTTTCTTAATTCTGGGATAACATTGATGAAAAATATCCAACACATGTTCCCTGCATTTAGGGGAAATGAGCATATGATCTACCATTAGCACATGTCTATTGCAGACTGGAAAATTATCTCATTCATTTCCAATCAGTTTTATCCTCTCATAGGACTAGTTTTAGGGCAGCCATATTTTATCCACTTCATGAGTTTCATCTATCCCACACCTTACTTATTTCACTTGGCTGTAACTGATTTATTAAGAGCTAAGAAGTTTAATATGTCTATATAAGTAATTTTTCTAGTGCAATATTCCTTCTCCATAACATCAGGCAACCGAGATAAAACATCAGCATGTCTTATACCCCCCCCCCCATTCAGCATAGTCATAGCTTGGTGAGATATTGATCCAGTATGATAGTTTTGGCTGACATATTCAAGAATTTTTATCCTGGTGCCAAATATTCTTATTAGTGGGAAATGGATTGTGCAGATTTGGAATTTTCACACATGAATATATTGATGGAATTGCTTAATGATGAGAACCACTGATAATGCCTCCTTGTTAATCTAATTGGTTTCAGCAGCTGCCAGTACTCTTGTATGATTCGCTACTGGACATTTTCTACATAACATAGATAGGAAATAACTGCGCTATCACCAGATTTCAATACATCCACTGTTGTTACAACATCTTGTAGCAACAATTTATTAAATGTTAAAAGATTTTTAAAATGCCTAATTATGTTTACTGGTCTACGTCAAACATTTTTTAAGAAATTGGTACAATGGTGATAACTGAGGCTATTGTTTTTAAAAAAACCTCCGCAAAAATTTAAAAGTCCCAGAAATGCAATTGCAATTCGTTTATATTTCTAGATTTCTCAGCATTTTTTAATATCTTTACTTTGTTTGGATTAAGATATTTTCCATTCACATTTACTGTATGTTTGACAAACTTTATTTTCTTGGTCAACCAAATATATTTCAATGTTTATTTTAGCTTTTACATATTCTAATTTTGCGAAGACTGCTTCTACTCACTTCTTAATTATGTCTCTGTGTTAGTCATAACAAAATGTCATCCAAATAAAAATATACCATCCAGTAGATTTGAAAAGAATATCCATTTTCACCTGGAAATATTCAATGCTACTGTGATCTCATAAGACAATTTATTGCCTTATACGTCCCATGTGAATAACTAGTTTCAACATTTTTGACATTTTTTTAATTATAGAAGTCTAGTGAAAGGCCATGTTAAAGTCTCTTCTTCATGAAGTTAATAGCAGTTTCCAATGACATGAACACTTTGCATATGCTTAGAACTGTATGTAAATAATATATTTGTTCAACATTACTCAATAATTACTGCATAATCTCAGGTTTTCATCTGGTTTTATTATATAATCACTTACATGGCCCAAGATGAATCTTGTTTGGTGTTAAGATTCCTCTAGAAACCATCCCATCCAGCATTTCCTTTAGTTTTTTCTCAAGGTGAC
>JAQFVV010001814.1:0-45682 GCA_028023455.1 Epiperipatus broadwayi | reverse complement strand
CATGTAGTAATATATATATATATATTATAACGATCTGGTGAATAACACTTAACGTGATCTGCACTACAGGGCGCCATCTAGGCATTTGAACCTAGAAAAATTTATAAAGTAGGCAGATACGTAAGTCAAAAAAAAAAATTTTTTTTTTTTAAAATTTTGATTCCGGTCGTTAGCCCAAGTCACTCGCTCAGGGAGTAGCAGAGGTTTAATAATATAATATCTTATCTAATTATATTTCAATATTAAAAAATAAATAAAATAAGCCACTGCCAGTAATTAACATACAAAAATTTATTTACGCATATATATATATGTAAGATTTAACATTATTATTTTAATGTGTTTACTTTAACATTAAACATTATTTTTACTTTTATTTTAGATTTTTAATTTACATTTTAAATTTTATACTATAATTAGTTCGCACAGATTTGTTTAAAAATGTTGAGTATAGATCAGTTACATAGATTCCACGGTCAAAAACATTCAAATAAACATAAACGATCAAAATACAAAATCATTGATTCCGTCAATTGCAGAGGGAAATTTATAAGTAACCCAATAGCATTCGCCATAAGATTCTTGCATTAACACCAATAACTTAAAAGACATCCGAATAAATACATTTTAGATACTCACCGTAAGGTATCAGTATTTACCGAATGTCTATATATATTTTGACCGAATATGAAAACCAAAAACATAATCAACCGGAAACGAACCCATGCAAGCATCTATACCCAACTTAAATTTAATGCATCTTTATTTAGAGTGTCGAGTATGAATAGACTACATAGATTTGCATTTGAAAACAAAATATTCAATCCTTGTTTAACCTTAGGCCAAAGGTTCGCAGTCAAACAAAACTTCAATCCATCTGATATATCGATGTGTTCAATGTAATACGAATACAGCAGCACAATTAGGTTAAGAGAAGAAACTGCTTCTCATCAGATAGAAATATTACATCTATCAGACAAGAAGAGCAATAAAAAAAAAACTCCATCGAAAGGAACAGTGTTCTACATCTTATAATCTCTTCCATAGGCAAAACGGAAGTGTGCGGTGTATAACAGCGATTCTGCCCATAGCGAATCTCATACTATATCTACTAATTACACCAATATATCCAATCCATTGACCTAATTCAACTACGAAACGAATAACCCAAGATTACTCTTCCCTAATATAACTTTACAAATCTAGATAGCCATTCACGCCCGACTTAAGTTTAATATTTATATAACTAGTTTAATGAAAAACAAAAATCATAATAAAACTTAAAGAACAAATAAATAAATAAATAAATGGAAATGATTTTACAAAAGAAATACACTAAATAAAATTATAACTAATTAATAAATAACATTGGTCAGATAGGATTCTATTTGTATTATTTAAATACGGAAAGTTTTTAATTTAATGTTCATTAATTATAGAGTTCTTACGGTTTTAAACAGTTCATCTTTATCTGTTGCTTGCCATTTGAACGTGAATTCCCATGCCATCCAAGAAAGATTGGTATTCTGATGGCCATTTTATTTATTCATCCGGAGGTTTTTTACTCCAGCTGGTCCTCAATGTAGAAAACGATAATTTATTTCTCTTTCTTCCTAGCAGAACTGAAGGGATTGAAGAGTGCGTCTTTTCAATCCCTTCTCCTTCAACTCCGCACTAACACATATCTGTCCACTCGTAATAACCAATTAATTCTTTTATTTTCAAACCTTTTCTTTTATAATAATTTTGTGGATTAACTCAACATTACGTCATGATGGTGAAAACCTTTTCGTTGAGGACCGATTTCCCGATGGATTTCTTTCATTTGCTAAAAGTTTCTATTGTTTTCCTATCTGACTGATGCTTATACATTTAAATGCCCAAGGCTAGTTTACTAATTAAAATAATCATTTCCATTTTACAAAAGATTAATTAATTTGTTTTCAAACTTACACATATATTTTTAATCTCTAAATCTTTTCTGAAAATTTAGTTTTAAACTACTCTTTTTTTAATAAAGTTTTATTTTAATAATTATTTATCTGTGCGATTTTATATATATGCGAGTTTAAGATGATTTTTTAATTCTCAGTTTTTAATTCTTAAAAAAAGAAATTTTTATTGGCGAACGTTTTTTTTTATGTTTACTAATAAAAAATACTGTAACGTATGTATGTGCCTGTTGCATATCAGTAAACTTGCTTAAAAAAAAAATGAACAAAAAAAAATATTTTACTTAGGATTAGTAATTACGGTACACGATTAACAAAATTTACAAAACATTCGGTTAGTATAAAGACTATATACAAAAAAAAATGTTGACTATTGTTTTCCTAAGGACCATCCACGTCTACACTCCTCGCCACAAGAGTTCTATTATTTTTTTTTATACATTTTATTTTTACACACAGCATGACAAGCAAGTTATTTAAATTATCTATTTAAGAAGGTTGCATTGAACTAAATACGTTTTGAAAGATAATGGATTTATACGTGTATATTTGCAGCACAATTATAAATACCACCAACTTATTTATGACTGAATAAAATGCTTAAATAGGATTACACTAAAGTAAATTTCCAATGGTACTCATCATAAGGTACCACATTTCGATCATAAACTTACATGGCTGTGCGCGCATATACACGTTAAAGCATAATATATATCAACAAACAAAAAAAAACATATTTATTGCAACCTTTTGACTTTGTTTTTTTAACAAAAATTAGTTTTAAAATTATTTATACCTTCTCATGTTTAATATACATGTGCAATTTCTTCTGGCAGTGCTTTTATAAGATTTAAAGTATACGACTTTATGTAACAGATAAAAATATTTCATTTTGAAAAAAGAAATTTACTCAGGGCCCTGGTAGTTTATTAAAGATCGGCCCAAGTTGGGTAGCCAGTTATAACGATCCGGTGAATAACACTCAACGTGATCTGCACTACAGGGCTCCATCTAGGCATTTGAACCTAAAAAAATTTATAAGGCAGATACGGAAGTCAAAAAAAAAATTTTTTTTTTTTTAAATTTTGATTCCGGTCGTTAGCCCAAGTCACTAGCTCAGGGAGTAGCAGAGATTTAATAATATAATATCTAATTATATTTCAATATTAAAAAATAAATAAAATAAGCCACTGCCAGTAATTAACATAGAAAAATTTATTTACGCACATATATATCTATCTAAGATTTAACATTATTATTTTAATATGTTTACTCTAACATTTAACATTATTTTTACTTTTATTTTAGATTTTTAATTTACATTTTAAATTTTATCCTATAATTAGTTCGCACACATTTGTTTAAAAATGTTGAGTATAGATCGGTTACATAGATTCCACGGTCAAAAACATTTCAAATAAACATAAACGATCAAAATACAAAATCACTGATACTGTCAATTGCAGAGGGAAATTTATAAGTAACCCAATAGCATTCACCATAAGATGCTTGCATTAACACCAATAACTTAAAAGACATCCGAATAAATACATTTTAGATACTCACCGTAAGGTATCAGTATTTACCGAATGTCTATATATATTTTGATCGAATATGAAAACCAAGAACCCATGCAAGCGTCTATACCCAACTTAAATTTAATGCATCTTTATTTAGAGTGTCGAGTATGAATAGACTACATAGATTTGCATTTGAAAAGAAAATATTCAATCCTTGTTTAACCTTAGGCCAAAGGTTCGCAGTCAAACCAAATTTCAATCTATCTGATATATCGATGTGTTCAATGTAATACGAATACAGTAACACAGTTAGGTTAAGAGAAGAAACTGCTTCTCGTCAGACAGAAATATTACATCTATCAGACAAGAAGAGCAATAAAGAAAACTCCATTGAAAGGAACAGTGTTCTACGTCTTATAATCCCTTCCATAGGCAAAACGGAAGTGTGCGGCATATAACAGCGATTCTGCCCATAGTGAATCTCATACTACATCTACTAATTACACCAATATATCCAATCCATTGACCTAATTCAACTACGAAACGAATAACCTAAGATTACCCTCCCCTAATATAACTTTACAAATCTATATAGCCATTCACGCCCGACTTAAGTTTAATATTTATATAACTAGTTTAATGAAAAATAGAAATCATAATAAAACTTAAAGAACAAATAAATAAATAAATGGAAATGATTTTACAAAAGAAATACATTAAATAAAATTATAACTAATTAATAAATAATGTTGGTCAGATAGGATTCTATTTGTATTATTTAAATACGGACAGTTTTTAATTTAATGTTCATTAATTATAAAGTTCTTACGGTTTTAAACAGTTCATCTTTATCTGTTGCTTGCCATTTGAACGTGAATTCCCACGCCTTCCAAAAAAGATTGGTATTCTGTATTCTGTTGGCCGTTTTAATTATTCATTCGGAGGTTTTTTACTCCAGCTGATCCTCAATGTAGAAAATGATAATTCATCTCTTTCTTCCTAGCAGAACTGAAGGGATTGAAGAGTGCGTCTTTTCAATCCCTTCTCCTTCAACTCCGCACTAACATATATCTGTCCACTCGTAATAACCAATTAATTCTTTTATTTTCAAAACTTTCCTTTTATAATAATTTTTTAGATTAACTCAACATTACATCATGATGGTGAAAACCTTTTCGTTGAGGTCAGATTTCCCGATGGATTTCTTTCATTTGCTAAAAGTTTCTATTGTTTTCCTATCTGACCGATGCTTATACTATTAAATGCCCAAGGCTAGTTTACTAATTAAAATAATCATTTCCATTTTACAAAAGATTAATTAATTGGTTTTCAAACTTACACATATATTTTTATCTCTAAATCTTTTCTGAAAATTTAGTTTTAAACTACTCTTTTTTGAATAAAGTTTTATTTTAATAATTATTTATCTGTGCGATTTTATATATATGTGAGTTTAAGATGATTTTTTAATTCTCAGTTTTTAATTCTTAAAAAAAGAAATTTTTATTGGCGAACGTTTTTTTTTATGTTTACTAATAAAAAATACTGTAACGTATGTATGTGCCTGTTACAATATATATATATATTTGATCCTTTGGAATAAATAATTTTAAAATTTATTTTACAGTTTATTTTGTTTGATAATAACACTACAAAAAAATCTGAGAGCATTAATTTTTTATATGAATTTTGTTTGTGACTAATGAATTATGTTAACTGATTTTTATTAAATCTGGTTTTATATTTTTTATTTAGTTAAGATTAAAGGATTTATTTAATGCATTTTGTCTTACACATGTTCTGAACATGTTATTTTCTTCTATAGTTGATGTATCAGAGATGGTGAGATATAATTCACTACGGATTATTGAGATTGGCCTAGGTGCCCAATGGAATTTTACAGCAGTATTAAAGAAAATACATACACATATTAGGTATACATAAGAAATATATTGATAAGAAAGTGTAGAAAGCTAATATTTACATTTTTAAATATTTTATTTAGATTGCCAAAATATACACAATATATTTACATAATTTTAATCTATTGGTATTATTATTTGGGCCAAACAAAATTTGAACTTGAGATTAGTAAATATATTAAAGTTAATTTGTATTTAATTGTGACTAGGGATGCAGTAAAATGTATCTTCTATTTATTCATGCTCCAACTCTGTGGGTAAATGGATTGATCTATGTTCTCCAACTCTCTTCAGGTCATTATTTTTACTCTGGCCCTATTTATCATTACATTACTATCATGAAATACAACTGGGTGGCTAGGTTCTATAGTGAATTATATCTTGCTTTCCATCCAACATCAATTATGAAACAAAATCTCAAGATTGAAAATGTGTGTGAAGTAAATTAAGTAAGTCTTTTATAATAAATATGAGTGCTGGTTCAGCATGAAATACATATATTGAAGATCATTTATCTTTGTCAAATGTATGTGATCATGTGTTTCAGTTATATAATATGGATTGCATAGGGTGCTTGAAAGTCAGAGTTGAAGTTCCTTACAATTACAGTAACTTTAGTAAAAACAATATATACAGAGTAATAATAAAAAGTTGGTTGCACCTGGATATAAGATATAATACTAAAATACTTTTTAATACTAATGAAGATAAGAGTAGTAGTATAAGAAATGTTATACACTATAAGAGCATGAGAAAATGGAACATCTGAGAGATCAGCCCAGATCAGCAGCTAACTATCTTAAGTATAAGCATAATTAATAATATGTCAGCCAGAATTATAATAACTAAAAGTAAGTATAAGTACTACTCATTCATCATTATGAATGATCAGCAATCAAAATAAATCCACAGTCAATCTTGTGACTGGACATGAAATGGGTCTACTGTAAACCAGGTGAACTATCTAGCCTTTGCCAGCTTGGGGCAATTATTTAATCATTATCTTGGATGCACCAACCTAAGTGCTCACCCATAGAGAGTATACCACCATCAAAATCCAAAGTATAATATTAGGATATCAAAATGCTGATCATCATCAATGCTCTGGCTACTTAGTAGTACCATTAGTGTACTGGCCAACTATAAACTTAATTTCCAATATGACTAAAATAAAATAGTGCATGGGCTTTGAAAGTAATCCCCATGTCAATCCAGGACTCTTGTCAATTATTATCATGATTCTCAATAGGATTCCCCGGAACTAATATACAGCCCCATTCTTATAATCAGACCATTATAAATAAATCTAGCTTTGAGAATGAGATCTATAACTGTCATTGTGACCAAGAGATGATGCAGTACATAATATCCTAAAAATATTTAGAAACGCTGAAATAATTTTAATTGAATACAAGTTTATTAATACTAATAAAAAAGTGATATTATAGAATCAATTAAGCTTTATGATTTTGATTAACATACAATAACAAAAACACATTGTGATTTACAATATCTCTTAATGGGTTTATATACATCACATGTATATATATTGTAACGGGCACACATGCTGTTACATGCTAATAAATAAAATTAGAAATTAAAAATAAAAGTTCACAAATAAAAAATTCTTTTTAAGAATTAAAAATTGAAAATTAAAAGTCATCTAACTCGTACATATATAAGATTGCACAGATGAAAAATTATTAACTGAAAATATTAATAAAAAGTATTTTAAAACCAAATTTTAAGAAAAAACTTAAAAGATTTAACGATAAAAATATATCGTTAAAAAGAATGTACAAATTTAACTAGTGCTATTATGTAAAATGGAAATGATTATTTTCAATTAGTCAAAGTAAACTAGCCCTTGGGCATCTCAAAATGTGTAATTAAATGTCAGATAGGAGAAAACCACTAGGAACAGAATGGCCAATAAAAGAAGTCCCTCAAGAAATTGACCCCAACAAGAGGATCATCATCATCATGATGTAATGTCCACTCAATCTGAAAATGTAATATAAGGAGGAAAAGTTTGGAAATAAATTATTGGAGACTGTTGTGCTATATGTGTTAGTGCGAGGAGAGTTGAAGGAGACAGGATTGAAAGACGCACTTTCATTCCTTTCAGTTTTTCTAAAAAAAAAGAAGGAAGAGAAATGACCAATTATTTTCCTATATTGCAGACCACAGGACATAAGGGCCTGGAAATAAAATACCAACTAAAGTAAAGGACCTCCGGATAAATCAATAAAACGTCCAACAGCATACTGTTCTCCCCATGACATTGGGGAAATTAATGCTGGAACCCAAATTGCAAGCAACTCTTAAGGATGGACTTTTTAAAGCCGTAAAAACTTTATCAACTGTAATGAACATTAATTCTAAAACTTTCCAGTATTTGAAAACAGTAAGAACTCTAAATTCTAAACTTTTTAATATTTAAATAGAAATTGAATTTCCTGACTAAATCATTTATTATTTGTCTTGAATGTATTATTTTTTGTTAAATCAATTCCATTAATTTATTTTTTCCATTCTTTTAAGTTTTTATTATGATTTTTTTTTCTGTTAAAGAAACCTTTAATAAATGTTAAATTTAAGTCGGGCATAAATGTCTGCATAGATTTGTAAAGTTATATTAGTTTAATATAGGGTATATGAGCACAGACTTTCACACCACTCACCTCTCTCCACTCTATCTAATAACACTGATGCACTTAAACACATATATGCTGAAAAGATAAATAATCACCAATATACGTATTTCATGCTAAACCAGCAATCATCAGTTGGTCCAGACTATCATCTTTACACACATATATAGTATAAGTGCTCAGATATATATTAAGATAGACTATCCTCATAGTTTAATGGACAGGCTTCAATCCACTCCACACTCCAACTCTTCAACCGTCCATCCAATTGAAAATCTGATGATGGAATGCTCAAAGGCCACCCTGAGGCTGAGATTATTGTCACACCCATGTTGACCTAAGGTCAATCTGAACCCCACATGTAAAGGACATAATCCATTTAATACATATGCAAGGATGGGCAGACATCTCTATAATGTAATAACTGAAACACAGGCTTGTTATATACCTGTGGCTATATATATGTAATATAGGGTATATGAGCACAGACTTTCACACCACCCACCTCTCTCCACTCTATCTAATAACACTGATGCACTTAAACACATATATGCTGAAAAGATAAATAATCACCAATATACGTATTTCATGCTAAACCAGCAATCATCAGTTGGTCCAGACTATCATCTTTACACACATATATAGTATAAGTGCTCAGATATATATTAAGATAGACTATCCTTATAGTTTAATGGACAGGCTTTAATCCACTCCACACTCCAACTCTTCTACCGTCCATCCAATTGAAAATCTGATGATGGAATGCTCAAAGGCCACCCTGAGGCCGAGATTATTGTCACACCCATGTTGACCTAAGGTCAATCTGAACCCCACATGTACAGGACATAATCCATTTAATACATATGCAAGGATGGGCAGACATCTCTATAATGTAATAACTGAAACACAGGCTTGTTATATACCTGTGGCTATATATATGTAATATAGGGTATATGAGCACAGACTTTACACCACCCACCTCTCTCCACTCTATCTAATAACACTGATACACTTAAACACATATATGCTGAAAAGATAAATAATCACCAATATACGTATTTCATGCTAAACCAGCAATCATCAGTTGGTCCAGACTATCATCTTTACACACATATATAGTATAAGTGCTCAGATATATATTAAGATAGACTATCCTTATAGTTTAATGGACAGGCTTCAATCCACTCCACACTCCAACTCTTCTACCGTCCATCCAATTGAAAATCTGATGATGGAATGCTCAAAGGCCACCCTGAGGCCGAGATTATTGTCACACCCATGTTGACCTAAGGTCAATCTGAACCCCACATGTACAGGACATAATCCATTTAATACATATGCAAGGATGGGCAGACATCTCTATAATGTAATAACTGAAACACAGGCTTGTTATATACCTGTGGCTATATATATGTAATATAGGGTATATGAGCACAGACTTTCACACCACCCACCTCTCTCCACTCTATCTAATAACACTGATGCACTTAAACACATATATGCTGAAAAGATAAATAATCACCAATATACGTATTTCATGCTAAACCAGCAATCATCAGTTGGTCCAGACTATCATCTTTACACACACATATAGTATAAGTGCTCAGATATATATTAAGATAGACTATCCTTATAGTTTAATGGACAGGCTTCAATCCACTCCACACTCCAACTCTTCTACCGTCCATCCAATTGAAAATCTGATGATGGAATGCTCACAGGTATATAACAAGCCTGTGTTTCAGTTATTACATTATAGAGATATCTGCCCATCCTTGCATATGTATTAAATGGATTATGTCCTGTACATGTGGGGTTCAGATTGACCTTAGGTCAACATGGGTGTGACAATAATCTTGGCCTCAGGGTGGCCTTTGAGCATTCCATCATCAGATTTTCAATTGGATGGACGGTAGAAGAGTTGGAATGTGGAGTGGATTGAAGCCTGTCCATTAAACTATAAGGATAGTCTATCTTAATATATATCTGAGCACTTATACTATATATGTGTGTAAAGATGATAGTCTGGACCAACTGATGATTGCTGGTTTAGCATGAAATACGTATATTGGTGATTATTTATCTTTTCAGCATATATGTGTTTAAGTGCATCAGTGTTATTAGATAGAGTGGAGAGAGGTGGGTGGTGTGAAAGGCTGTGCTCATATACCCTATATTACATATATATAGCCATAGGTATATAACAAGCCTGTGTTTCAGTTATTACATTATAGAGATGTCTGCCCATCCTTGCATATGTATTAAATGGATTATGTCCTGTACATGTGGGGTTCAGATTGACCTTAGGTCAACATGGGTGTGACAATAATCTCGGCCTCAGGGTGGCCTTTGAGCATTCCATCATCAGATTTTCAATTGGATGGACGGTAGAAGAGTTGGAGTGTGGAGTGGATTGAAGCCTGTCCATTAAACTATAAGGATAGTCTATCTTAATATATATCTGAGCACTTATACTATATATGTGTGTAAAGATGATAGTCTGGACCAACTGATGATTGCTGGTTTAGCATGAAATACGTATATTGGTGATTATTTATCTTTTCAGCATATATGTGTTTAAGTGCATCAGTGTTATTAGATAGAGTGGAGAGAGGTGGGTGGTGTGAAAGTCTGTGCTCATATACCCTATATTACATATATATAGCCACAGGTATATAACAAGCCTGTGTTTCAGTTATTATATTAGTTTAATTATGAGAGGGTTAATCTTAGGTTATTTGTTTCATAGTTAGATTGGGTTAACCGATTGGATATATTGGTGTAATTAGTAAATGCAGTATGAAAATCTGCTATGTGCAGGATCACATTATATACTGCACTTGGGCAAAATAAGCCTATTTCTTATGGACCATCGAAGCAGATGTATGCCCTGCTCCCAGGATCACCCCTTTAGCCTATGAAATGGGATAGTAAGATGGCAAAAAGGGCAGAAATCTCTTCCTATGGAGTTTTCTTTTTTTATTGTTCTTCTTGCCAGACAGAGGTAACATCTTGTACTGGACAAGAAACAATTTCTTTTCTTAACCATGCTGTTCAGATGTGCATTCCTGATAGTATGGTATTGTGCTGTCATATTCATGCTGCATTGAATACATAGATATATCAGATAGATTGATGTTGGTTTGACTGCAGACTTTTGACCTAAGGTTAAATAAGGGATAGAATATTCTCTTCTTCAAATGCAATCTATGTAGTCTATCCATACTGAAACAGTAAGATTCGTATTCGAATCTTAAGTTTCACCTTTTTCTGTCATCTCTCACTGACCGGTCTATCCTGCCCAAATTTAAACTTTTTGGTATCGAATTGTGTGTGTAGCAATATTAAAAATGTATAAATATATGTAGAATTCAGCATAAACACACACACATTTTGATATCAAATTAAAGGCAATAAATAGGGAAAAAATAATATAATTTAGATTTCTTTTAGTTATATAATTTTGTATAACTTTAATTATTTATTTTGGATTATAAAGTTCGTATTTATTGCTTTGTTTAAATTTTGTTTAAAAATAATTCTAAAAAAATCTGATGTAATATTTAATTAAAAATTAAAATAATCTTATGTTTCCTTTTTGTCTTTGAAATTTAAAAGCATCGGTCAGTGATAGATAATAGATTAATTAAAGAAAAATTCCCCAAAATGTAATTAGTAAAGGTAAAATGTAAACAATAGAATGGCAGCTTTCTTTAATTAAAACCAACAAAATGCATTGGTTATCCTCAGGGCAGATTAAGTAGAACCTAAAAATACCTTAACAAAAATGTGAAAGATCAAGATAAAAAAGAGGCCATCTTAGACTTGCTGGAGACATGGGCTTCAACTTTAGCTTTGTTCTCGATCACTGACAGTCTCCAAAATATAAAAATAAATTGTTCCTGCCAAGGTATGACCGAGTAAAAGCACCTAGATTATTCTCCATCGGGAGATGGCCTATCAGATGCCGAACTTTTCATTGCCCATCATAAATTCACCATGAAGATCTGCTGCCTGAAATAAATGAGAAAGCTGCTGCTGCTGTGAAAGTAAATGAAATATCTAAATACAAGAAAGAATTGCCACTCGTGAACTTTTTGCTGCTAAACTAACGGAATCAGAAAACTTCTTATAAAACAGGTACCTCTCTGTGTTCAAACTCTAGAGTACTCTAATAACATGCTATAGCTATTCTTCATATTACTTATCTAAATTGTAAAATGTAAAAACTACCATTTGTATAACTAAAATTGAATAATTAACTTAATGTGTAAATTTCTCTAATAATCTAGATTACCTCATTCTATCTTTCATGGGTGCATATTTCCAAAATCTACATTTTATCTATATTTATTATTTAATTATTGCATGCTAATAATTGTCTCAATGTTCAAAGTTTAAATCTATGATCGCTTGAAATAGTGAATGCGTGTCAGATTTCATTAACATTACTTTCATAAATAATTTAATTTTCATATAAACTGACACACATTCAATGCTTCATTTATTGTAATGCAGGGGTCTACAACTTCGCAAATGGCTGGCATATTAGTTGTAATCATTCCCAGTTTAGATATGTTTTGTATATATTAAATCTTAATGAATAATTCCATCAAATTACATTTCTTTGAGAGTCACCAATGTTCTTTAGTAAATGTTGATAATGTAGGGCCGAGTCAGAAATCTATTTAAATCTCATCATAATCGTTTATACAGTTTACATGTGTTATGTTTTAGAGATGCGATGACCCATTCCACCGTGAAATTTCCGGATTCTTCAGGGTTGAAATTAACCCCAGTCGTCCTACACAAGCTTGCATAATGGGTGCTCCCGTAGGACTTGATGAAGTCAGGCAGCCAGCCAGCAAACTGCGACACAGACTGCTTGTCCCTGGTTATGCTTATGTGATGCCTTACTTCGTCGGGCCAATGGCAGAGACCAGCCTAACATTCTTATAAACCCATTTGCGGCATTGCAGTTTCGAGATACTGCCATTCCATATCGCCTTTCTAAAGCATACCACGTGTTCTTTTACTTAATTTTATTATTCTATATATCACTCCGCCTCAGCATTATCTTCGTAAGCCACTCTCAAATAAAGGTTTGCTCTTAGTGATAAATATTTTAATTAAATAAATATATGTCTGCCGCTACTCTTAAATCTTACTTTAGAGTCCTGCATTGCAAAGGTATAAATCCCTCCAGGCATGCATTAGAAATACTTACTCGAGAATTTTAGGTAGCTAGATTACGCCTTCAAATAAGTGAATTCTTTTTGTAAACATTACAGTATCGGAAATACCGCTACTGAAGTCCTCAATATAAAATAATGTCTAAATAAATAAATGTATTCTTTAAAATATAATCATGTCGCAAATCCCGCTACTGAAGCTTTGAATCCACAAAATATTATTAGTAAATGATTGTTTTATTATACTATACGTCTGCAGTTACGTTTCATTTATTCGATACCTATTCTATATAATATTTTCTCAATTATGTAAATATGAATGTTTAATTAATATTAGTTTGATTATTGGCTAACTCGAGAATAAAATCATGAATCTTTTGCATATCCCTGACCACCGTGCCTAAGGAAATATTTACTAATGTCGCATGAGATGCATTGTTTCATGGATTGTATTGTGGAACCGATAAACTATGTTTGAACTCAGTAACACGGGTGGCTTCGCTACCTCGATGGTGCTGCTATTCTGTGTGGTGGACGAATTCTGCACTATGTTTACTAGTCACACGTTTTCTGACTGTTACAATACTCGACACTCTAATAAAATATTAATAAATTCATCTGTGTAAACTTCTAAAATAAAAGTTAAAATGTAAATTAAATTCTAAAGTAAAAGTTATACTAAAATAATTCTAAATTTTATATATGTTTAATAAATGTTTGTGTGAGTTATTACCGGCAGTGGCTTCTTTTATTTTTTTTTAATATTGAAGATATTTTGAAATAGGAATTTATATATTATAAGTCTCTGCTACTCTGCGAGCTATTGGCACGGGCTGACAGTCGTAATAAAACATGTAAAAGTTGGATCTTTAACAGTGCATATCTGCCTACTATATAAATTTTTTAGGTTCAAATAGCTTGGTGGTGCCCTTTCTGGCAGATATGGTAAGACTCAGATCTCCCTGACCATTATAAGGTATATGCGCAGACATGCATTTTACATATACAATAAGTTTTAAATTGTGCTTTATGCAAAAAAGTGAAGCTTAGTATTCTTATAAAAGAATTATAAGGTTTAGCACTTTCAAAGAACTTAGGTTTCCATATTCATAACCTATTTTGGGAGTGTCAGCATACATTGAGATTTTAAGTGAAGCTTAGCAGTAGTTTATGCAAAATTTATTCAAAGTTTTCTTTCATAAAGACCATTTTCTGGAGCTTGCAAAGCATAATTCTTTTTCATTTATTGCATAGTTGTCACTTGCAATATAGCATGTCTCCTTTATCTTTCATTTCATATCATTACATTCAGTGCCCTTGCCATAGTAGGTTCAAACACATGGCCTGTTGTTTTTTGGTGCTTAAAGAATATGGATTTGTTTTCAGTATTGTTTAGAGATCTGTATAAATAGTGATGTTGAGTTGTTCTGGTAGTGATGTTGGCATGGCTCTCTCCATAGTATGCTGCTCTACATCCACTGGATGGACATGAAATTTTGTAAACTGCTTGGGCTACTTGGTCAGAAGGCATTTTGTCTTTGGTATTGTTTATCATTGTTTGTTGAAGGTGGGGTGTGGAATCCTAATTTTGAGGGATTCAGCAAATATTTTATAATATTTCTTATTAACTGATGGTATGTAGGGGTGGCAGTATTTTTGATTATTGTTTCTGGGTTAGTTTGTAGCTTAGTTTCAAATTGCCTAATCTTTTTGTAGATAAGATTGTGTGAAAATCCAACATTTTCCAGTTCTTTAATATAATTTGTGAGGTTATTTTTATGGTCAACTTCAAATTCACATAGTCTATGATTTCTGTGCAGGAAGGGAGTCCAGCCAATTTACGTCAGTTGGGTGAGAATGAGTTTGGCTGTATAAATCCTCGAATTTCCAATGATCTGACTATCATGGCATAGATAAGTTGATGAGGGTCTATGAACTTGAATATCAAGATATTTAACATTGTGCTGAAGGTTTTCTGGCATGCAATTAATTGTTACATACCATCAATTGCTAGGAAATATAAAATATCTGCTGTCCTTTGAATTAGGATTCCACACCCTACCTTCAACAAATAAAATGATGAACAATACCACAGACAAAATATCTTCTAATTAAATAGCCTGAGCAATTTACAAATTTTCATGCCCAACTAATGGATATAGAGCAGCATATAATGTAGAGATCCATGCCAACATCACCGCCAGAACATCTCAACATCACTTTTTATACAGGAGAGCTCTAATCCATATTGAATAGAAATCCATATTATTTGAGCAGCAAAAAACAACAGCCCATGTGTTTGAACCTAGTATGGCAAGGTCACTGTGTGCTGAACATAATGAAATAAAATGAAAGATAAAAGAGGCATGCTTTATTACAAATGACAACTATGCAATAAATCGAAAAGAATCGTCCTTTGCAATCTCCAAAAAAAGATCTTTATGAAAGAAAATTTTGAATAAATTTTGCATAAATTACTGCTTAGCTTCACTTCAAATCCCAATGTAAGCCAACACTCCCAAAATAGGTTATGAATATGGAAACCTAAGTTCTTTGAAAGTGCTAAGCTTTACAATTTTTTTCTAATATTACTAAGCTTTACTTTTTTGAGTAAAGTGCAATTTAAAACTTACAACCCAAAGGTGAAATAAAAACAAAGATTTTATTTGAAATATACAATAATTATATTTCAACTGACATTTAACAAAATAAAAAATATTTAAATTTTACATATGTGTCTATATGACATGCATTGATATTTGCACATAGATGTGAATTAAAATTTGTTAACATATACATGTGCATATATAAATGTATGCTTCAGAAAGGAGTTTGCTATTAACTGAAAAGAGTAACTTAGATTTCTGTTCGAGACCTTAAAAAAACTGAGCAGGGTAAATTCCTAACATCCACCCCAGATGTTCATGTCATTGCAGCTGTTATTACTATGTGATTATTCATATAATATACAAACATGGATGGTCTGCTCACCAACATGCATTAGCGAGTGTGGTTACTTTATTGGATTTTTACCTCTGAGTTTAAGATTAAAAAACACCAGTCTTTCTTCTTAGTGGCCTGATTAAGCAGAATGAATGTATGTGTAAATGATAAATATTTTTCCAATAGATATATAGCCATGACAGACAAAAATAAATCATAGCCCTTATTCCCAGGTGGCTGTAAAATCAACCAAAGTAGTGGTTGGTGGCTAAAGGAGGGTGCTAAGAATCCCCTGATTGTGGAACCAGGCTGCCCTTTGACGATGATTTTTTATTTATGTACTTATATCTGCAGATCACTTGCAAGAGAAGGAAGATTGCAAGAATTAGAAGAACTGTCTTATATTTATTGGGACATTATTAAACTTTGTAAAGTTAGAAAAAAAGGTGAAGATGCAATTGATTTAAAATGTGGACAGGTACTCTACTATAAAGGCACAAACATTCGAAATAGAAGTGTAGAATTCATTACAAATAAAAAGTGGAAGAACAACAATGTGAAGATTGATGGTGTATCTGACAGAGTGGCAGGATTAGTTACTCAACTTAAAAGCAGATACCAAATACAGATGATTCAGGTTTATGCCCCAATAAGTTCTCATAGTGATGAAGTAGTAGAAGATTTTTATATGGATGTACAAAAGGCTTTTAATCAGAGTAAGCAACATTTTAAAATTTTTATAATGCTAGAATTGGTAAACAAATGAAAGAAGAAAGTGCTGTAGGTAATTTTGGTTTTGGTAATAGAAGTGAGAGAGGTTATAGTTTTATGGAGTTTGCAGAAAAAAAACTTTATATTATGAATTCTCGTTTTGACAAACAAGTTAAAAGGAAATGGATGTGGAAGCATTCAAATGAAGGTACAGCAGAAATTGATTATATTTGAACTAACCAAAAATACATATTTCAAGATTGTCATGTTCTTAAGAAATTTAACACAGGAAGTGACCATCAATTAGTAAGATACCCTTTATGAAAAACTAGAGAGACAAAAATTATTAAGAAAAAGAATGTTTAAAGTTGATATTCCTAATTTTCAGAAACACTCTAATGAATTTAAATTAGAACATACAATTCGTCTTCAAGTATTAGTAGATTTTGAACACTATTCAGATTTGAATGAAATTAATATGAAAATAACTGATACACTTTTAAAAACTGCAATAAAGATAGCTGATAGAAAAAAGCAGCAATTGCCAAAAAAATTTCTACTGAGACTAGAGAGTTTATAAAGAAAAAACCCAATATGAAGATATACAAAAATCATGCATTAAAAAAAAATTGAATACCTCAAAATCTGTAAAATGGTGCGTAGAAAATTGAAAATGATAAAAGAAAGTATAACTGTGAACTACCAAGGAAATCTGTAGAAGAAAATAAAAGTCTCAAGAGTGTAAAACAACATTTTGGTATTGGTAGGAAATTTTTATCTGCAATAACAGAAAAAAATGGAACAATTATTAAAAAGAGAGATGATATAATAAAATGGGTAGAATATTTCTATCAAGAATTATATAGTAATAAAGAACAAGTACCTCCTAAATCTATTATATCCTCTCAATTGCCCAGAATTTTAAATGAAATAGTGACACATGCAATTAAATTTATGAAGAAAGGAAAAGTTCCAGATAATGATGGAATTAAAATTGATATATTAAAAAAAGCAGGTGAAGTAATAATTTTTTTTACCAAATTTATATACCAAATGTCTAAATGATAAAGATGTCCTAGATGATTGGAAGAATGCAGTATTAATATTAATATTTCAAAAAGTGATAAAGAAGATATTAGAATTTACAGACCTATGAGCCTTTTATCAGTTTTATTCAAAATTTTTACCAAGATGTTGTCTACAGAGAACATTGGATTTCCACTGCCCAACAGACTAAGCTGGATTTAAAAGTGGTTTTTCTACAGTAGATTATATCCAGTTATTGAGAGAAGTTATAGAAAGGACAAATGAATATGAAATGCCATTATGATTGGGATTTGTAGATTATAAAAAGGCATTTGATTCTATAAACATTTCTTCAGTGAATAAAGCATTGGATAATCAAGGTATTAATTCAGGATTTATAAAAATTGAACAGCAACAATTATATTACATAATGATACTTAGAAAGTCAACATTGAAAAGGGTATAAGACAGGGTGATTCCATATCTCCAAAACATTTTGCAGTCGTGCTGCAAAAAGTATTTTGTGGATTAATATGGGAAGCTAAAGGAATGAAAGTAAATGAAGATTATTTAAGTCCTTTAGATTTGAAAATGATGTATGTGGGTTTGCAAATAATGCTTTAGAGCTGCAGGAAAGGTTGCAGGATTTATCCTATGAAAGTAGGACTAAAGATAAATGTTAAAAGGACTAAAATAATATTCGATGGATTTTTTCAAAATATGAAAATAAAAATTCATTATGATGAATTAAAGAAGTGAAAAGCTACACATATTTTGGTCAGATTATTAATACAATTGGAAACAATGAATGAAATTAATCATAGAATTAAACTTGTTTGGAGTTCTTTTGGTAGTAATAACTAGATACTAAAAGGAAATTTGCCTATGCATTTGAAAAGGAAGGCTTTTAATACATGTTTTACAAGATCTTACTTATGGATCTGAGACATGGACATTTAATAGATGAGAATACAGAGATTTCAGACCACTCAAAGAAGTATGGAGAGATGCAAGTTAGAAGTAAGAAGAAGAGATCAAAAATGCAATATATAGGCAAGAGAACAAACAGGTATTATTGACTTCATTGAATAAATTAAAAAACTGAAAAAGGGGCTGTGCTGGACATATTCCTAGAAGAAATGATAATACATGGACAATTGGAAATCTTAAACTGGATTCCAAGAGATTGTAAAAGACCCAGAAAGAGATGACATGTGAGATGTATCGATGAAATAAGAAAGTGTACAGAGATTATGTGGAGAAAAGAAAGATGGAAGCAGATGGTTTGAACTTGGAGACAATCATCCGGCAGTAGATTGATAATGGTTGATGATGATATAAATGTATGTGCATACACATTTAAATGATATTTTTAATTTGACAAAATAGAAAAAGTTATTAAAACATACTTTCCATCATTAATTGAAAGTATATAAAATTCATTTATTTTCATAGCAAATATCTTTTTGTAGAATGTAGTGTTTTTTTAAAAAAACAAGTACTATCAATTTTTCAACAGTTAATTGTTAATTGATTAATTATCAACATCTTTACATTTTAAATGTCTCTTTTTCTTTTATCGTCTAAAAGATTTTTTGAATTTATTTTTTTTTAATTTAAATTTTAAAATAATTCGATCACCATTGCATTTAAAAATATAGGTCATTAAAAATTTTAAATAATATTGTCCTATATATGTCTATCACTTATAAAATGTCATTATTAAAATGAATTATTTAAAACAACTCACTTTATATAAATACAACATGAGGTGTTTATCTGTGGTTCCCTGCATCTAGATAAAGCTTAATTTTGAATTATTAATCAGTATGTGTGGCTGTTTCTCCAGCTGGATGGGAACCTTCACTGCAAAATATATACTATATCTCTAGGTGAAACCACTCATGGTGATTTTCCCAGCATTATTTATTTAATGGTGAAATGACTTTCTTCACACACAGGTAATGCATGTGAATTTGGTCTACATTCACTGACCAATTAGACAATAAAAAAATAGGGATTTTATATATGATGCATACCCACACCCTACTATGTTGGTGTATGCCATGAGACATAACCATCTCAATATATAATTTAAAAATGAAGTTGCCAAGACTAGAATAAATTTTGTAAAATAATTGTTTTAGCAATAAAGTTTTATAATGGCACTAACAAGAAAATATTCATTTCTGCTTATTACATAATGTTTTATGTGAAAAAGTGACACTTGGAACATCTGATTGTTTTAAAATGTGATATTATTAATATTACTATTAATAAACTTTATAGATCATATTCTTAGAAAAAGCTCATTCTAGTTTTTATGGATGTTTTTTTATTGATTCACAAACTAAGGATGTAAATTAACTGCTCTTAGAAATATGTGGCTTTGTTAAAGAGAACTCAATAAAAAGTATCAAAATCAATGATATAACAAAGAACAACCATAAGTACAGATATCATGAAAAGAGTGTTAAACATATAAATATGTTCAAAATTTTAAGCCACAAAAGAATATGAAAATGAGATAGAGAACGATAATGTCATGATTATCCACTAATTTTCATGATCTAATAGCTTATTATTATATATTTTAAAACTGATGGTTAGTCAATCCAATGAAAAGTTATCGTCCATACATACAATTTTTTTATTAGTAGTAAAAATAGAATATGTTTGGCTACATTTAGGTATGAATTTATTGCTTACAAGGATAAAATAATTTCTTAACATTAATTTCCAACATATCAATATAGAAGGATAAAATGATTTCATAACATTAATTTCCAATATATCAACATTATATATTATCTTTAATACACATTGTTTTTTCATGGTAGTATATATAACAAAAAAATCAGATAAGATGTCACAGGACAGCTCTTAATAAGCTTTGCAGAATATCACCAACCCTAGACTGGTTTCTGCTACGTCCTTCCTCAGTGAAGTGCTAGGATATTCAAGAATTAGATTAAAAATACCAGGCCCATTCCAGGACTTTATCTAATGGATAACTATTAAATAGAATATCTGAAATTTTCAGCCATTCATAAGTCTTCCAATCCAGCTATCTAACTTAAATAGCCACATGGATATAACCAAGTGGCGATGCACCATATATCAATGGCTTTAGCAATATAAAATCGCCAAAGGCTTAGTAACAAAAAATAAAATCACCAATAAATCAAACTAGATGACACATGATCTAATTTAACAAGCTTGTATTACAAATGTTATATAATGAGCTTGCATATATGCTCTTAACATGCTTTGCAGCATATCCCTAACCACACTCTGGTTTCTGCTACTGGCTTCTTTAGTGAGGTACTAGGATATTCTTTGGAATTTTATTTTCTTCTATTAAGACATTGGAGATTTTATATTGCTAAATCTATTAATATATGGTGTATCTGATCTTGGTTCAGACCAATATGGCTATTTAAGTAAGATAGCTGAATTGGAAGACATGAATATCTGAAAGTTTCAAATATTTTACTTAATAGTTATCCATTAAAAATGTGCTGGTCTTGACCTGGTATTTTTAATCTACTGTTTGAATGTCCTGATCTGGGATTGGGGATATTCTGAAAAGCTTGTTAAGAGCTTATATGCGAGCTCATTATATAATAATATATATTAGATTCTTCACAATAGATAGTTTTTTTTATTAATTTTGTATTAGGCTGGTTATTTTGTTAGATAATAACATTAGAAAAAAAACATTTCAGAACATATAATTTTTTATATGCATCTTGTGAGAGTGTGTACAATAATACACATTAACTGATTTTTATTAAATCTGTCTTCATATTTTTATTTAGATAAAATTATATAATGTATTTGATAGAACTTGCCTTACACATATTTTGAACCAGTTGAATTTGTTCTGTAGTTGATGATGTAGGGGGAAGTATAATTCACTAAGGATTATTCAGATTGGCCTAGATGGCAATGGAACTTTACAGTAGTATTAAAGAAAATAAACTGACAAATTACTTATACTTCTACTTAAAAAATATATTACTAAAAAGAGGCACAAACTAATATTTACATTATTACATATTTTATTTAGATTGCCAATACATACATAGTTTATTCAATCATTTTTGTTATTATTATTGGTGTCAAATAAAATTTGAATCCAGGATTAGTAAATACAATAAAATTAATATTTATTTAAATGTGGATAAGATACAATAAAAGGTAATTTTTGTTTATTCATGCTTCATATTTGTGGTTAAATAAATTGACTATAGTTCTCCAACCATCATTTCAGGTTATGATCTCTTCTCTGCTGTTATTCATTATTTCATTACTTATATGAAATACTACTGGGGGTCTAGTCCAATTTGAATAATTCATCATGAGTTATGTATCACCTTACCTTATTGATCATCAGCTATAAAAAATTCTCACGATTGCAAATCTGTGTGAGGTAATTTATGTTGGTCTATTAAAATAGATAGTAAAAACCTTTATATATATGAACCTAAGATAAAAAAGCATATTGTTCTGCTATTTATATGATATGGTTTCAAATTTGGGATAAAAAAAACAAACAAATTTTTTAATGTTAAATGTGCCTGAGAATTTATTTTCCAGCAGCACGTCCATGGCTACAGAAAAAAGTTTGCTGCATTGAATTAAAAGGAAACTTTTGAGTCCACTTGGAGACCATAAAAGAACTGAGTAGGGCACATTCATAGTGGCCACTCCATTTGTTTTTTTCACTGCAGGTGTTATTATTCTGTGATTATGTGTGTTTTATGAGCAGGAATGATGTGCTCATCAACAGGTTTTAACAAGCACGGTGAGTTTCCTGGCTTAAGTTCTCTGATTTTGAGATCAAGAAACATCAGTCTTTCTTTTCCATTGCCTGATTGCTCTTAACTGAAATATCAGTTGAGATTTCTTGAAGACAAAAGGAATGTATGTGTGAATAAAAATATTTTTTTATTAATAGATATGTACTATCATGACAGACAAAAATAAATTATGACTCATTCCCAGAAAGCTGAGAGTCCCAAACCTAGGCAATGCTCAGTGACTGAAGGTGGAGGGTTCTGATATTTTCATGATTGCTGAACCAGACTTCAATTCATAGTGATCATTCATTTAGGTACCTACAACATCAGATCCATTTCATTTGAATAAATACTTCCAAGAATTTGAAGAACTATTTCATTTTAAATGGAATATATTAGGACTTTGTGCAGCTGGAAGAAAGATGAAGGGACAATTGATTTAAAAAAGTTGACATGTACTCTATTACAAAGGCATATATATTGGGAAGTGTGTCAAGTGATAGTGTATCACCCAGAAAGGTTTGATTAATTATTCCAATTAATAAGAGATACAAAATTCAGATAATTCAGGTTAATCCCTTAACAAGTTTTAATCATAATGAAGTAGTAGAGAATTTTTATATGGATGTAAAAAACTTTTAAATCAGATCAAATAATATTTTAAAATTGTTATAAAGACATTAATGCTAGAATTGGTACACTATTGAAAGATAAAAGTATTGTAGGTATAGTTGCTTATATTAATAAAAATGAAAGAGGACATACAATTGTGGAGTTTGCAAAAAAAGAAAAACATATTATGAATTCTTACTGTAAAGAAAACTGTTAAAAGGGCATGGACATGGAAGCATCCAAATGAACATACAGCAGAATTGGAATATATTTTGACTAACAAATTTGAAGATTGTAATAATTCAACAGAGGGAGTGATTATCAAAAAGTTAGATGCAAGATATATGTTAATGCAAAACTAAAGAGAGATAACTATTAAGAACAATAGTATTCACAGTTGATTTTGTTTTCTTCAGAACTATTCTAATGAATTTAAGTCAAAATGTAAGATTTTGAACATCATTTAGACTTGACTGAAATTAATAGGAAAATAGCTGATATACTTTTAAAAACTTCAACAAAAAGTGATGGAAGAAAAAAGCAGCAAATAACCAATAAAATTCCTATTGAGACTTGATAATTTATAAAGAAAAAAATAAGAATATGAAGTTATATAAAAATCATGCATTAAGAAGATTGAATATCTCAAATTTTGTCAAATGATGCTACAAACAGTTGATAATGATATAATTGTGAACTAGCAAGGACAGGTATAAAAAATAATAAGATTCTCAAAAATGCAAAACAACATTTTAGTATTGGTAGGCAATATATTTACAATAAAAAATAGAACTAATATTAAAAAGAGAAAGGACATCATAAATGGGTAGAAGATTTCAATCAAGAATTATATATTAATAAAGAACAAGTAACCCTACTAAAACCGTTACATCTTCTGGATTGCCCAAGATTTTAAGTGAAGAAGTGAGACATGCAAATAAATTTATAAAAAAGAGAAGATCTCTCTGTAATGATTAAATTATAATTGATATACTAAAAGAAGCAGGGGAAAAAATAATTTTTTTTTGGTGAAATTATATAACAAATGTCTAAATGATAAATACAATGCAGATGATTCGAAGAATGCAGTATTAATATTTTAAAAAGGTGATTTTAAAAAGATATTAGAAATTACATACCTATCAGCCTTTTGTTAATTTTATGCAAATTTTTTACCAAGATAATTACAAATCATCTACAAAGAACTATAGCTTTCAATCAACCAAAATAACAAGCTGGATTCAAAAGTGGTTTTAGTACAGTGGATCATATTCCTGTATTGAGAGAAGTTATCAAAAAGACAAATGAATATGAGTTGCCATTATGCATTGGATTTGTACATCATGAAAAGGCATTTGATTTTATAGGCATTTTTTCAGTGATTAAAACTTTAGATTATCAATGTATATACCCACAGTATTCATATTTTGAAGAATGTCTAAAATTGTAATGGCAGCAAATAGATTTCATGATCATACAAGGAAGGTTAATATTGAGATAAATGCAAGACAGGGTGACTTCATATCTCCAAATTGTTTTACAGCAGTGCTGCAATAAGTATTTTGTGAATTAAAATGTGAAGATAAAACAGGAAAAATAATTTGTCATTTTGATTTTGCAATGATATAGTTGTTTTTGAACATAATTCTTCACAAAATATTGCAAGAGTTATCAGATGAAAGTAATAAAGTAAACATTGAAAGCACAAAAGTAATATTCAATGGATTTTCTCAAAAGATGAAAATAATGATTGATGTTGTTGAATTAGAAGAAGTTAATAATTTGAAATATATTGGTCAGATTATTACTACAGATGGAAACATAATGTTTGAAATTAATGAAAGTATTCATCTTGGCTGGAGCACTTTTGACAGAAATAATATTAAAAGGAAATATCCTTATGTGTTTGAAAAAGGTTTTTAATTAAGGTGTTTTACCAATTATTACTTATGGAACTGAGACCTGGATACTTAACAGAAGAGCAATTAAAAGAAGCTTCAGATTACTCAAAGAAGTTTGCAGAGATGCATGTTAGAAGAAACAAGAAGAGATCAAAAATGCAATACATGAGTAAAAATACAAGCATGTGTTATTGACATTGTTGAAAGAATTAAGAGTAATGTTGAGTTGGGCTGGACATATTGCTAGAAGAGATGATAGAAATGGACATTTGAAATTTTAAACTGGATTCCTAAAGATTGTAGATAAGCCAGAAAGATATCATAAGTGAGATGGATCAATGAAATAAGAAAAAGTGTGGGGTAATGTGGAGAAGAGTGGTCAGAGATCAGAAAAGATGACATAAATTTGGAAATATTTTCATCCCACAATGCATTGACAATGTTTTATAATGATGATGAGCCAGTTCATAACCAATATAATTAATCATTCAATATAGGTCAATAAATTAGTATCCATCAATTCTCCACTGACAGAAACGTATAAAACTTAGTCATCTGATATATAATGTATTCTCCTACACAACTTTTAGAAGAGGTAAATGAAGAGACTTTTGGCTTTTACTGTTCTTACTAGGTTGTTATACATACTATAATCTACAATATAATGCAGTAAATAATACAGTACTATAATTATAACTGTTTTCATAATTTATTATTCAATTAAAAACTATAAAAGCAATAAGCAGTTTAAACTAAAATAAGATGCAATCTTTGGTAAAAATTATCTAATAGAATGATTTTATAGAAAATTCAAGGACATGGACTCATGATATGTCAAAGGAGTTGACAGTTAATTAATTTTGGAGAGGATTAAATATTTACTACCTTGTAGAGTTGAATAATACTTTTTCTAGTAAACTTGGATTTTAAAAATCTTTAACAACGTGTGCTCACACAACAGTTAAGAGTCACTCTTAATTAAATTTTTCCCATTGGAATGCATCATCCAATAGTGAAATTTTGAACTGACATTATCTGAAAATATTGTAAAAGAATAATCGTTAAAAATATAAAGCATATGAATTAGTGTCACCTTACTTTGTCTTTAAATAATGCATTACCCCATAACCAATCTTATCTAGATTGGATTGAACATTCATCCCATTAAACCCATGTATATGCAAATAGATAATTAATAGCCAGTTGGAAGAAAAGGCCAATACAAATGTTTCCATTGGGGATAGGATCTGGCAATAAATGTTCAAACCTTTTGTAAGTAAAGTCTGAGAACTACTGTCACAGTACAGATAAAATCAGAATATACATGCTCCAGGCAATAATTCTTAAGGTAAACAGTTGACATAGTGTGGCATGTCCATATTGACAATTGAAGCTGCTAAAACCAAATGCTGACATGAGGCAAGCAGTCATGTACAACTATAAGTGGCAACACACTCTCTCATGAGCCTTGTTGTAACAGGACAGCTGGAAATGGTAGGAAATTCATAAGGATACATTCAGTCATTTCCATAGATTATCTTAGAAATAGGAGCTACACATCTTTAACAGAACCAGGCAGAGTTTAACCATTATAAATATTATAAATATGTAAATGTATGTTTGATTCTGTGTATTATTAATAAATATATGTTATAAAATATATTTACATGCATTTGTGTTTATATATATATATATATATATATATATATATATATATATATATATACCCGAGTATATATATATATATATATATATATATATATCTTAACCTACTAGAATAAGAGATAGAGAAAGAGAGAAAAGAAAAGAAGGAAAAGAAATAAAAGAGGAAAAGAATAAAGGGAGAAGATTATGAAATGGAAGTAAAAATGATGATGATGAAAGGTAATTGGAAAGGAAGAGGAAGAGGATGATAAGAGAGATATAGAGAGAGTTAAATTGTATCCTAATGAAATAAGAGAGGGTGAAAAGAAAGAGAAAAAGAAAGAGATAAGAATTAATAATAATAATGAAATGGAGGTAATGATAATGGTAAAAAAAAATGATGAAAAAGAAAAGAATTGAGAGGGAAAAGAAATGGGAAAAATAATAGAAATAGTATATGTAATAGAGAGAGAAAAGAAATGAGATGATGAAAAGATATGAAGAGAGATATAAGAAGAAGATTGAATAAAGGAGAGAGAAATGAAATGAGTAATAGAAGAATATGAGGAAGAGGTATAAGAAGAAATCCTTAACGAATGTTTTAAAAGGGCTGAGATGATAGAAAGATATGAGAAATGACATGAAAAAAAATGGAATAGAATTGAAATGATATAAAATAAACTATAAATAAAAGACTCTAAACGACTCGGCTCAGTGGGGTTACAATAAATTTAAAGAAAAGAGATGATGATCCGGAGATGTATAATCAAATAAAGCTCAAATCCAATACTGCGTTACTATACCTACTATAGTATATTAATAATAATCTAATACTAAACCATACCAAGGATTATTTAAAAATCACTAATCCATAATTACGATATTAATGGTACCAATCAATCAAACACTCTCTGGATAAGACTAATGATACTTTACTTTACAAGATTATTTTACAGATTTATATTTACTAAAACAACAAGAGTAAATAACCTCAGGGATTTTAAAACTAACACTCTTGTATAAAATTAAAGTTTACGTTAAGTTGCCTAATAAAGAATTACTGTGATTAATAAATAAATGACATCTTAGCTGACCATAAAATAATTATAATATGTTCAATCTTAAAAGAATAAACAAAACAAATATTAATTCACAAAATTTAGTGAATCAATTTAAATTTAAACTAATAATAGCCTATTATCTAAGATATTACTTGAGCAAAGAAAAGAACAAGGGTACTTTTAATGCCTTTCCATACTCACAGACAACCACTAAAGACCTCAAATGCAAATGGATTAGAATTCTTTAAATATATAAGATTTAAGATGATGATAGATGATGTGCAGTGAATATAAGATAATGTGCAGCTTTTAAAATAATATTAATTTAAATATTCTTCTGAAGTACTAATATTGTTAATCTGATATTGCATAATCTTTAGTCTGAAAGATATACTGATAATTTAAAAAAAAAAACCTTTTAACTAAGTATTTAATTAGGTATTTGCTATAATGCAATTATCTGTATTTATGATTCAATGTGAGAATCATTTTCTTTAACATAGTTTTTTTAATTTTCAAGACAATATCAACTATATTTAATTAACTTAGAATATACTTGTAAATTTCTGAATTGAAGATTCAATAACTTTAAAATTTTAAGATTTTGTGAACTTGGAACACAAGACAATAATATATTTCCATATAAAAGTAAAACAAACAAACAAAACTTTAGAAATAATAATAATTTGATTTATTAATAATGAGAAAAAATGTTTATAATTATAGTAGAATACAAACAGTGCCAATACTGCACTAAGATTTTATATAATTATTTGGACTCTTAACAGTTTTATTTAATTTACACTAATACACTTAATAACAGACCAAGGTTATTCACTGTTACTTTCTTTTAATAATTATATTTTTCTCAAAAAAATAAATAAATTTTAAACTTTAATTATCATATGTACTTAATAAGCTCACTACTATTCTTCTTTATTAGACTAATTGATAACATTATTGTGCCATCTACTAATCAGAATAACACACAGAACTATGTTTATATTGAAAACCCTAAGCTTAATTTTATACTCCTCAACTTAACAAATGCTAAGTTGGATTAAGCATATTCAACAATACTTTTTAAAAATATCATCACTAGTTTCACGGATATAACTAATATCATAGTTAGATATATGTTTAAATCAGATTAAGCTAATACTAGAATTAAACTAAATTAAGTATATGGGATAATCATTCATCAGAGATCAGTTATACTTTTTTTTTTAAAATAACTTTAATCCACATAAAATTATTCCCTCAATGTTTTAACGATAATGATGTAACAGACTTACAAATCCAGTGGTGACATTCTGGATGAAAATATTAAAGTATTATGTGTGAATTGCCACTTATACCATATGCATATTTAACATACTTTAAAATAAATATAACTTATTGTTGGTTAGCTTGTGCCTGATAAAACCATCATAGTAACACAATTCAAACATTGATATACCTATGAGCTATAAATTAGCTACAACTACCTGAAAAAATTCGTCAAACAATCATATCTTGTCATCACAAATATAAAACAAATGCAACATCACCTACTGGGGTGGAATTAGCATTAAGTCATCATGAATGATAGGCAAAATATAAAAATACTAGGCTCCTCAGAGCTGGAAAAGAATGTGGTGGTTTCCAAAAATACCTAATTATGAGGCAAAATTAAGATGTCTGGAATTCATCTTCAGTACATCTGGTAACAGGAACACACACCAGACAAGCACAATCCTCTCATGGGATTTCCAATGCTTATAAACATGCTCGTCATCACTGAAAAATACAACACAATAACCCTCTTTTGGCATATGCACTATCAAATCATGGAAATACATTACAATAAGGATGGAGGATTTTCTCTACTCCATAAGGCATATTCAAAAATTATAAACTAAGCCTAACTCTTGAGGCTAACAAATTCTAACTAATAGCAAGATATATACTTCACTTAAACTAACTAAGTTATTTCCAAGAAATTTATAAAATACAAAATGTATATCCAATGTTCGAACCAAGAAAGCAAACTATGTGTCAACTGATTACTGTAGAAAATACTTTAAAATTAAATGCATATAAAATTCTAGGCAAGGCGCAATACACACATAACAAAATATTAAATGCTAAAATATAGTGACTAATGGACTTTTAAAATTGTAAATTAAATGCAAAAATATTTATTTCTTGATGAATATAAAATATTTGTAGTTACTATTAATATAACATTCATAAAACAAATGAATGGATACTCTCTGATAAACTTCTTTAATGAGTAAAACATCCCATTTATATGAAATAAGACTGTGATATTTAAATCTCTATAATAAGATTATTAAATAGAAATTAGCTAATGTAATGCTTAATAAATCAACTAAATCTACTTAAGAATGGCAAAGAGAATTTGCTCATTAAATAAACCTATTTCGTTTTTAACATTATAACCCTAGTTTACCTGAATATTTATGCAAAAGTGTTACAAAAAAAATTGAATAGCATAAATATTTTTATGGTTTCTTTTTTTTTTAAACCAATAAAGCAGACCATAAAAAAATAATAATACATTAATTCAAATTCATATTTCAGCTCCATGATGATTTTTCCATTTCATAATGTGTAGACAATTTATCCAGGTTAAGATATCTATCTGAATTCGAAGCTTCAATTAATACATTTATATACATGGCAATCATTTTCAAATGAAAATGTTCAATAGTTCATTAATAATATTGTTTTTAAACCATTTAAAAAAAAATTTAAATAATAAGATTAACCCGGCATGAAACAAAATAAATTCTTCAGCTGAACACACTTTAATTTATTTATAGGATCCCGAGTTCAAAATTGCATATAATAATAATAATAATAATAATATATATTTCTTTATCTGAATTTCTTTATCCTCTTTTAGGAAAATGCTCCTTTTGAAATATAGTTTTTTTTTAAAAGTATGTTTCCTAATAATATTCCAAGACGTATTTATTTTTAAAATTAATTTCCTTTGCTCACTTTTAAATATGAGAATAGAAATTTTTTTTACTGTTCAAAACATTTCTCCGTTTATATGCTATATTTAATGCCATAAAGTTATCTTTAAATACTGACAAGTATGACCATTTATAATGGACCCAATAACTATAAATTCATTATTAATCCTTACAAATTGCTTTAAAGTTTTATTTCCAAATATGTGTCCTTTCTTACTGTGTAAGTAAGAATTATCCTTTAAAATGTATATATAATCTGCTTGCGTTTAGCTAAACAAATTGTTTTTATATATGGCAAGATATAAGTAATAAATTTTCCTTTTTTTTTTAAAAAAAAAATCATCCTTTATAATTTCACTGTAATCAAACGTAGCAGCTTCTTTATAATGTTCTTTTTAAACTTTAAAAAAAAAAATTTTTTTTTTTTTTTTTTACATATACTTGTAATCTAACAGGAAAAATAATTAGCATTTTACTTTCAAAATAGTTTAATACAGCCAAACACTTATCTATGGAAATGATTAATAGTTTGTTCCTTAACTTTACTTCCAAGTAAAGAAAATTAAACAAGTTAAAGTCATTTAATATGTGAGCTGCTTTATTTATTCTAGACATTTTTAACTATGATTTCTATGCCTCGACTGAAATTCAAATTGTCAGAAAAATGGATTACCTTTTCTTTGAGCCCTCCTTCATTACAAGACGATTTTAAATATTTTAGACAGAATTGTATTTTTTTAGAAATATCAAGTTCTAAAAAAAAAAATTTCTTTTATTAACAAATTTTTTTTAAGATCCTGTACCAGTTGAATCAAAATAAGATCAGCCCCTGGGTGGTCCCTTGATCTCCGTTTTATCTCACAATTTTTCATTTCAAAACCAATAAAAACTATTTTTTATTAAATTTTAATATTCTGACAAACCAGCTGTGGAATCAATCTACTGACATAATCAATATAATTTTCCCATACCACGTGACCTTCAGCTGCAAAGTCAAAATTTTAGTATTACAAATATTATGCAATAATTGTTTTTTTAAATGATATTTATACAACACAATAGGAATAAATATAAAATTTAAAGTTATACCCTTTATTAAACCCTTAAATATTACATTAAAAGTAATTTTATCCACAGATGGGAGCTAAATTATTTTTTTATTCTTGTTTCCATGTCAATGCATGCACATATTTTCACATACATCTGGCATTACATTAATTGTTTAAAATTTATTTTTAAAATTACAACCATAAAATGTTAATGATTATTTAATTTAACTAACTTTTATAACTAGAATGCTAAACTACAACACTAATAACAAATATTCTTATTTTCTTTTAATAAAAACTTACATATTATTTCTTTTTTAAAATTTATTACTTACTTATTCCAACTTAATAATAATATCTTATTATTATTCTTTTAACATTAGAATAGATTATACAGTAGTTATTTTAGAATACATTTAATACTATTTATCAATTCACAATTATTTTTTAACATTTGCTTATGTTAAATTATTACCTAACATCCCTTATCAAACCATCTGACACTATCAAAATATTTAGATTAACCTATTTTAATAATTGACTAAGTTAATTTCCATTTTTATCATCATTATTTTTTTTAATCTGAAATTTTTAAACAAAAGGTTAAGCTAAGATAACCTTGATTACCTCTTGAAACTAAGTAACACTTCAGTTAGGGATAATATATATATATATATATATTACTTAAACTATAATACAACAGGTATGGTGCAGCTGACAGGCAAAAATTTTATTTTTCACACTGCTGGACAAAAGTTATTAAAATGACAAAATTTGGTCACTGTGTGGTGTTAGATTAGATTTTGGTTTTACGCACAATAGCTCATCAAATAAAGGTGATAGATCAATTTGAGCATTACTCATACATCTCTAAAATTAATTTCATTTTCTTTCTCATCAAAATGAGGAACTAAAATATAATGCTAAATCATGGCTCACTGTAAGAATTCGATCTGGCATATTCAAAAATTGCCCAAGCTACAAATATAAAGTTTTCTTCTATTTACAGACTAATCAAATTAAAATGCCTGTCTTAAATTTAGCCATGGTCATCTTTATTATTGGACCTCAGAATTATAAGCATTTTCAAGAGCAAGTATCCCCTGAGGTGCTAGCTGATTTTGATAAAGTATTATCTTTATTAAATAAGAAAAAATTCTTTTATCCCAAACCCCTTAATAATATTGTACAGATACCATTCCAATCTTTTTACAAAATACATAGAGCTTTTGCTACTAAAATTAGAAAACTAGCTTAAAAATGTGATTTCAATGACATCCTCAATGAAGGTCTGTGAGATAGTTTTACTTGAGACCTAAGAGACTTCATCAGCAGGATCAAGCATTTAATAGATGTAACATTTGATTCTGTTTTTTTCAAGCTACTTTGGTGGAATCAACAGCTAGAAAAGCAAGTCCATTGAACAAAATGGACACTAGCATTAAAGCCATTGACCAGAAAACTGGATGTGTCAAGAACCTAGCTGAAAGAAAACAACTGCTTGTATAAATTAACAACAATGAATGAAGGACATTGTTACAGATGAGATCAATTAACACATACACATTTTACATGTTAGAACCAGCATACAGTCTTAAAAACTGCAAGCATACAAAAATGCTTGGTTTCACAAGGAAACAGTAAGTTGTCAGAAAAGTAATTTAAAAATCTAAGCAACTAAATGCCTGTATAAACAATGTGAGGGACATTTGTTTTTGTATTCAAATGCAGAGTTAATACTAATGACATGTCTGTATTAATGAAACTAGACATAAGCTCTGCAGTGTCCATTGTATTAAAAGATACGTGGTTTATCATTAATCAGAAACATTAAACCTTAAAATAAAACATGAAACTAAAAGGGCAAGAAAGCGGATATGTTCTCACTGTTTATGCGATATGTTTAAGGGAATCACCAAATGGATTTCAGCAATCATTATCAAACTTAAAGGACTACAAACAGTGGTGGTTAAAACAGGTGATGGGAAGCAACTTCACAGACATTGAAAACAACTAAAGTTAAACTACACTTCACTTAGCCATCAGCAAAGCTTCATCAGATGAGGAAGAAGAGACACAATCTCAGCGATGAGTTGCCATCCTGCTGTGCTGAACTTACAGTTTTGACTTTGATGAACAATGACACTGGAGCTACTCACCAAGCAGAGTGAGGCAAATTGAAGATGCCTACCAATGCACATACATAACTACTTTCTCCAGTACTAATTTAAGTCAGGGAGATGGAATACCATATCTCACTGTGGTTTTAAATAATGGACTACTCCAGATTTTGTCTTATTTAGATTGGAGCAACCATTCCACCTTAATTCAATGCATATACAAATAGATAACGAAAGGCAAGAATGGGCGATGATATTCACTCTATTCAAATGTTTAGGAAAACAGCAATAAATAGTCAATCACTTTGAAGATAGCATCAGAGTACTATTCCAACAGTACAACTGAAATATTGAATGTACATTCTCCAGACAATAGCTATCAATCTAAATGGTTGATGCAGCGAGTCAAGGCCATGTTCAGAATGAGAAGTTGCTGTCAAGTACAGCTTGAAGAGTTACCAGATCTACTCATGAGGTATGCTGTCACAGACAAGTTGGACATGGGTGGAAATCTTTAAGGGCATGTGCACTCCCTTCTTCTGTAGATATCGCTGGAGCTAGGAGCTACAAATCACCAACAATAGCAGGCTGAGCATAACTACTGTAAGTATGCAAATGTATATTTGTTTTCATGTATTAGTAATAAATATATTTATTTTGATACCTGATGCCTAATGCAACAGCATCTAAGACACTAGAATGTTATTTGTAAATATCTGATGCACTATTAAAGAAAACAGTTCTTTTCAAATTTTTGGTGCATATATTATTATTTGTAAGACGATTGCTTTCCTAAGTTTGATTTTATAATATAAAGTGATGTAATATTGAAACATTTAAAACAATGTATTATAAAAGTTATTTCCTCGTGGTGTATATATATATAATCTCGAATAAACACAATGTTATTCCAATCATTGATTATAAATAGAGTTGAAGAATATATAAAAAAATTATTTGGTGTCTAAATTAAACAAGCATGAATAGAAAAAAATTCCCCATATCCAAGCATCTACCTAAAATAAAGAGTCAGGGGGTAATCAGATAATGGATGACATTTTACCATAATTTGCTAGAAATATTTTATTTCATTTAGTTTAAACAGTTAAAAGTGTAGGTCTCTGCAGTTTCTTATGACCCGCAAGTAAATAAATGGACAAAGGCAGAATTGAGATGGTAAGATTATAGTTTAATACAGATAATTTTAACTATATTCATAGCCTATTATAAGGTGTAATAAAATAATAAAAGGTCGTGGTGACCTGCATAAAATACACTAGTCCTGCTTTCGACTTACAGAGGCAGGAGTCTCTCACTCATAATTAAAACTCAGAACATGCTCAGAACATATTCAGAACATAAGAACATCAGAGCATACAAACAATTAGTTTAGTTTATGGGGTTTATATACCCCTCAAGTCTTCTGGAGTCTTTCACATTCTTAACCATATATGGTGTTTTCACTTCCGTTTTCACATACACACAGTATTTTTACGTTTCTCACCATATATGGTATTTTACATTGTTTTCTGACCCTATAAGGTCAGCTGGGCTTTCTATTATTATACAACTTTCTATGATTTAATAACATTGTAATTTTACACAATCGTTATTTTTAATTACTATACCGTTATTTTACATATTTATTATAAACTACAGTTATTACTTTTATTCTACATTTATACAATTATTATTATTTTTACATATTCGTTATATTTATACAATTATTATTATTTACTTATTCATTATACATTATATATGTTTATACCTTGACCTTGAATACTGCACTCCTCCCCCAATCCAGAAGTATGGTTTTTCACCTAACATAGTCTTTGCGATGAGATAGGGGGTTTCTAGTCCTTGCCTGTTGCTGGCCGTCTTTGCTGTTCTTCGCCAATTTACTGTTTGTTGATGGTGGTTTCGATCCGCCAATTTTTGCTGTGCTATAGGTACTTTCCGAGGTTTTGTTACAAAAGGATTTCCTCTGTCTCTTAACTCTATTTCTACAGGCGAGGTTTTTTATTTTCCTGGTTCTTTTTTGATCAAGCTGGGGTAATTATTTTTGACTTGCGATTCTATGTCAATTTTTTTTATTTTTATCATTATTTGATCAGATTCGACTATAGTAGCACTTTTTAGGTAGCTACTTTCCATCGCTTCGCACGTAAATTCTCTGTTCGGTTTTGTATGGTGGTGCCATCGTTTGGGATTCTCGGTTATTTTTCGATCAGATTCGTCTATAGTAGCACTTTTTAGGTAGCTACTTTCCATCGCTTCACACGTAAATTCTCTGTTCGGCTTTGTATGGTGGTGCCATCTTTCGGGATACTCGGTTATTTTTCGATAACTTTCCGTTTCTGGTAAACTGCAATCACGAGCTTTGTGATTGATTTTTTTACATCGAAAGCATTTAATTTGTTTATCGGTTTTGGGTTTAACTCCAAATGTTTTAAATATTGTGTTTTGAAGTGGTTCCGTTCTCGTTAAGCTTCTGAACTCTCTCGCTTGGTCAAGCTGCAATTCATAAGCTGTTGCATGTCTGATAGCTTCTTCATAGGTTACATCTTTTATTGCCAGTAAGATCTATCTAAACTGGTTATCATTTATTCCATATAATAGTTGTTCTAATAGGGCTTCTTATAAATATTTACCGTAAAGGCATAGCTTTGCCATCTCTCTTAAACCAATGTCATATTCTTTTATTTTCTCATTCTTTCTTTGCCTTCTGCTTCTTAAGTGCAATCGAGCAATAAACTTGGATGACTGGGGATTAATATATTCATTTAGCTGTGTTACGAGCTCATCATATTTCTGTGTTTCCGGCGAATTTCCACATACATTGGTCGCTATTTCAATTACCCTCAGGCCTGCAAAGCAAAGTAATGAGGCCACTTTTACAGTATTCTCGGTAATACTATTTAGTATAAAGTAGTTATTTATCCTTTGAACATACAGTGGCCAATCACTTGGATTTGGTACATTAAATTCGCAAATAGAAACTTGCGATATGCTCGCCATTTCTCTATTGATTCGAATCCACTTACGCTTTGTCTCAGCTTGCTGTTTAGGTAATTATTTGCAGATTCGATCCTATAATGACCGAGCCAATTTTTAATGCAGTTCTGTTCCTGTATTAACTGCCACTTTCTTCGATTCCTGTGCCGACTGCGCCAATTGCAGAGATTCTATTTCTGTTATTACTGCGCCGATAGGCTGTCAGGCTCGATTCCTGTCGTTACTGTGCCAATTGCAGCATCTTATGACCCGCAAGTAAATAAATGGACAAAGGCAGAATTGAGATGGTATGATTATAGATTTATACGGATAATTTTAACTATATAGATAGCCTATTGTGAGGCGTAATAAAATAATAAAAGGTCATGATGACCTGCAAAAAATACCCTAGTCCTGCTTTCGACTTACAGAGGCAGGAGTCTCTGACTCATAATTAAAACTCAGAATGTATTCAGAACATAAGAGCTTAAGAACAATTAGTTTAGTTTATGGGAGTTTATATACCCCTCAAGACTTCTGGAGTCTTTTACATTCCTAACCATATATGGTATTTTCACATACACACAGTATTTTTATGTTTCTCACCACATATGGTATTTTACATAGTTTTCTGACCCTATAAGGTCAGCTGGGTTTTCTATTATTGTACAACTTTCTATGATTTAATAACATTGAAATTTTACACAGTCGTTATTCTTAACTATACAGTTATTTTACATATTTATTATACATTACAGTTATTACTTTTATTCTACATTTATACAATTATTATTACTTTTACATATTTGTTATATTTATAGAATTATTATTATTTACATATTCATTATACATTATATATGTTTATACCTCGACCTTGAATACTGCAGTCTCTATAAAAACCACTTAATATTTACCGAAATCTTACTTAAAAATTTGCGTGTGACAAATTTGACAAATATTTGTCAAATTCGCGAAAATGTCAGAGATAATATAGTACCTTATCTTCTAACATTAGCCCACGTGGATACTACACTACACAAGTAGTTGTGAATATCGAAACAAAAACTTTTCTTTAATATTTGTTTAATCAACGCGTTGCTGCAAACGTTATTTATTTAAAAAGCGGTAAATAATGTGATGAAAGGTTTAAATGAATTTCGTCACATAAACAATTGGTCTTGAAAATGTTTCACCACTTAATAGAATTTTAAAAATCCACTTTTTCCTCAGATATTGGGAATCAGATGACACTTTTGTTGGAAGCTAAAACTTTGTAAACGCTTGTTTAAATTTGAAAAATCAACCAGATATCACATGATACTTGAAAACAAATATAGCCGCCAGGGAGCGCTTTCAATTATGAATTATATGGAAAGGAGTTGCAGTAGCAGGGTTAACATATGGTAATGGTACATTATATGTTAGTAAAAAGATATTAGATTATTTAGAAAAAGCTCAAAGGGAAGTAGGAAGACATGCATTGGATGCAGAAGTATGGACAGCAAGGGAGGCAATTCAAGGAGAAATGGGATGGTCAAGTTTTCATATGAGAGATGCAAAAAGTAAAATGAAAATGTTTGGTAGATTGCAGTTTATGGATAATAAAAGAATAGCTAAAATAGTATTTAATTGGGTTATGAGTAAAGGGCAGGTAACAAGATGGATGAGAAAGGTAATGCGGTATGCAAAAGATTTGGATAAAGAATTTATATCAGTATATTTGTACAAAAGATGGGATGATTGTGTTAAGAGGATTATTGAGTGTTATAGTAGTAAGGAATGGGATAAAAGAATAAATTTATGAATAAAGACTAGGGAGTTAGAGAGATGGAGAAATAGTATGGAGAGTAAAAAGAGTTTAAATATATATAGAAATAAACAGAATATTAGGTGTGATTTAATATATGATAATAGTAAGGAAAGTAGTTTATTGTTTAAGGCTCGAACGGGATCTTTAGCTACAAAAGAATATACATGTAAATGGAAAAATATGGGTGATTTATTTTGTAAATTATGTAAGGAAGGAATTGAAAATATTAGGCATTTGTTAATTGAATGTAAATGTTTGAAAACAGAAAGGGTACATATAATGAAGTTGTGGAAAAATAAATATGAAAAGAGTGATTATACAGAAAGTGAATTATTGGTTTTTATGCTGGGTTTGGGAAAAGATAAGGGGGATTTAGATATAAAGGTTATAGAGTTGACAAAAATTATGTTGTGAAAATGAGATAGAGCAGATTATGGGTAAATTTAGAGTGGGGAATGTAAAAGAAAGTGGCTAACAGGTTTATCTGGGCATAATTGCTGAGATATTCTTGACTTCGTTTAAGGGGAAGCCATAATACATCACATCACATCACATGACAGTTATTTCCATACGTTTATTTGAAATTTATTTATTTTCTTGGTCAAACTTCGAAAGTATTTAGTGTTAAAATAATTAACAATATTGTGATTACCTTAAATCGACCATTTATAATATTTATTGTTTTATATTTAAAAAAATATTATTTTAAAAAACTTAATTTATTACGTCGATTGTCATTATTTAAGATAACCAACTATTTTTTATACAAAAGGAACCACGAATGGAATTTTTTTAGATATTGTGATTGGATTTGTGAAAAAAAAAAAAAAAACAGAGACTTCTCAATTCGACCATGTATTTTTAAAATAATATAAAAATTAATAGTAATTCAATACCGAAATCATAATTTTGCGTCGTATGAATTTTTTTTGGTAGTTTTAAATTTGTTTCCAATAGCGTCCTTACGGATTGTTTCGATTTTTCATTCCTCCAGTAATAATTACCAAGCGAAAACACCTTCTCTACAGTAGCATTAGGTACGGGATAGCGTAATTCAGATTAATTTCAATAATTTAAATTTTTTATGGGATATATTCTTATTTAAAATGCGAAAATATTTCTACCCATCTTCTGTCCACTCTCATCTTTTTCATCTATCCATTTCCTCAGTCTTTCTTCATTTAAATACATATTTACTCTTCGAATTTCTTTATAGAAAACTGTCATCCATTAACAACAACATTCAAATCTTTCATTATGAATGCGACTGTTGAAAAAACATCTTCCCATTCACGAGTCCCACTTCAAACACTTTATTTGAGTGAAGTTGACCGACCATTGCTCAATGTATTCATAAAAAACTTTATACAAATTTCTAACTGCTTTTATAAATTTATCCTTAATCCCAGTATAAGAATCCTCCAAAATTGTTAGTCTATTCTTTAGCATTAGCTGTACGAATCCATTATCGTATCTCTTTCTATATTGTAAAATAAAATCTTAAAACATCATTTACTTCCATCGTATCTCGTTCTATATTGTAAAATAAAATCTTAAGATATCATTTATTTCCGTAGCTGACCTTTTGTCATATTCAATTTCTAGAGTCATCATCATTATCAATTCACTGCAGGATAAAGGTCTCTCCAATTTCAATCCAACTCCTATCTTTAGCTTCTCCTCTCAGCATCCCCCTGCACACTGTCTTATTTCATCCTTCCATCTCATATGGGGTCTCTTCTGGGTCTTTTACAATGTCTTGGGATCCACTTTAAGATTTAAATTGTCCATTTATTATCATGTCTTCTAGCAATATATCCAGCACAACTCCACTTCAGTCTTTTACTTTTTTCAATAAGGTCAGTAACACCTGTTTGTTCTCTTAACCATATATTGTGTTTTCGATCTCTTCTTGTAATTCCCAACATGCATCTCTCCATACTTCTTTGAGTGATCTGAAATCTCTGTATTGCTCTTCTATTAAGTATCCAAGTTTCAGATCCATAAGTAAGAATTGGTAAAACACATGTATTAAAAACCTTCCTTTTCAAACACATAGGCATATTTCCTTTTAGTATCATGTTATTTCTATCAAAAGAATTCCAACCAAGTTTAATTCTATGATTAATTTCATCGATTATGATTCCATCTTTGTTAATAATGTGACTAAGGTATTTGTAATTGTAAACTTCTAACTTATCATAATTAATCTTTATTTTCATATTTTGAGAAAATCCATAAAACATTACTTTAGTCTTTAATATTTAAACAGCATTAAGCTGTTGCACAAGCGGTTTGCAGATTTTAACTATAAATGAATGATTACTAACACTTCAAACACATTATAAAGTCTTTGGAAAAGATAGAATGGCCATCTATCTTTTCGAACCCAAACGCTTTTGTATGGACAAATCTTAAGTGTCTGAAAGTGAAAGCGTGAAGATATTAAATAATCACTTTAAATTACTTTTACATGCTTGAATGAAAGATGCTGGTGAAATTTACTAGAATTTACGATAAGTCATTCTTATTTGAAATTAAATGTATGTAAATAAATCATTTTATTTATATAGCGCGCGATGTTTATAAACTGTAATATTTAAACAGCACATAGAAAAGCGTTTGGGTTAGAAAAGATAGATGGCCATTCTATCTTTTCCAAATACTTTATCATGTGTTTGAAGTGTTAGTATTCATTCATTTATAGTTAAAATCTGCAAAGCGCATGTGCAGCAGCTTAATCCTGTTTAAATATTACAGTTTATAAACACCACGCTATATAAATAAAATGATTTATTTACATACTTTAGTCTTTTTAACATTTATCTTTAGTTCTACTTTCATCTGATAACTCCTGCAACATTTCCTGCAGCTCTAAAGCATTATTTGCAAAAACAACTACATCATTGGCAAAGTCTAAAAATCTAAGGAGTTTGTATTTGCAGTTTAAAACAGGCCATAGTTTTTAATAGAGAATGTGGTATATAAATTTACAACATAGTATGAAAATAATACTGATAATTTTTTGAAAAGTTAAGTGAAGTTATCTTAAGAGATATATCTATGATTCTCAACTGTTATTTAAGAAGCTATAATGATTTTCATTATTCTCCTATTATTGCTTCTGTATATTGACCACTCAAAGAAGTATGGAGAGTGCTGTAACAAGAAGAGATCGAAAATGTAATATATGGGTAAGAGAACAAAAAGATATTACTGATGTCATTGGTAAAATTAAAAGGCTGAAATGGAGTTGGCCTGGACATATTGCTAGAAGAGATGATAGTAGATGGACAATTGAAATCTTAAACTGGATTGCAAGAAATTGTAAAAAACCCAGAAAGAGACCACATATGAGATGGATGGAATAAGAATGTGTGAAAAGGTGATGTGAAGAAGAGAAACTAAAGATTTGAGATGGATTGAACTTGGAAAGACCTTCATCCTGCAGTGGATTGATAATGGTTGATAATATTGCCAATAGATGGTTCTTATTTAGATAAAAATGTCAATCCATGCCTATTGTTGGCAAACAGTGTGAATTTGAATAATATTGAATTAAAATGAAGTCTTAGAAAACAAATACAAATATTGTATGTGTTTGAATAGAAGTATTGCCATTTAAAAAGAAAATGAAATCACAATTGAAATAAAGGATATACCATTTGTTTTATATAAAATCATTTTGTGATTTATTTGAAATTTATTTATTTCTCTCCTTTCAGTACAAAGGACATTAGGCAATGCTTGAGACTGAGAATTATGTGTATGATAATTTTTGTATTTTGCCAATATTCAATTTTATGATTACTTGCATAAGCCACACTTAATCAGTATATTGTTTTGCATATAATCCTCTATCTGCAAATATAGGTTGGATTCAATAATATTTCTTTTGCTTCCAATTTATATTTTGGTAATTAAATTTCACTGGTCATGCTAAACCCTGAGAGCAAATCAATTAATGCATCTTATTAACACTCTTTGGCATCTATGCATATTTTCTATACAGCTAGTCAGATAGATAATATTACAATTGACAGTCAATGATTGGACCACATTTTAATCATGCTTAAAATTTATCTTTTCATTTATAGATGCAGGTCATCACAGTTGCTGCCCAAATCTGTCTATAGTTAAATAAGTGTTTAGTATCACAATCCAATCCATTACAATTGACGTTCAATGATTGGTCAAGCTTATGTTCCATTGCATGAGTGCAGTCCATTACAATTCGTGCCCAATGATCAGCCAGTCCATTACAGTATATAGTTTTCCATTAATGGCATAATTTTTATGAGTTTTGTTTATAATTGTAGGAAGCATAAGTTAATGAATGATAATTTTTAGGATCATTGGTAATTATAGTAGGGTTTATGATTACAGTTTTTTAATCCAAATTTGAAAATATTCAACGTGTTAATAATGATGTTGAATAGTTTTGTCAAAAACACTTCGTTTTTATATTCTTCTTTTTTTTAAAATGACAATTCTTGATATATGATCAGTTGTTTTGACGTAATTCTTGATTTATGACATGTGAAAATATATTCCAATTATCAGTTTTATTAATTAAAGATTAGAAAAATATTCAGAAACTGTAAGACTTTTTTCTGTCTATCATGGGTTGAGAAGTCTGATATATGACATTGATAATCTGATTAATCATAATTCTTTTACAATTTATGATTAATCCTTATTGTTAATATTATACAAATCACAAAATGTTGCCTGGAATGTAATATTAACTTAATAGTAGGAAAAAAAGTACATATAAAACCTTTTATTTTAAAGTTTGATAATCTCCTTTATCTTCATTTGCATATCCCAATAGGCTGCTATGAAAATTGAAATATTTTGTAAACAGCTATTAATAAACAATTTGATAATATTCCAAAATGATAAATTCCAATATTAATTATAATTACATTACCATTTTGATGCTTTGGTCATATTGACCATGATACCAAAAATGCTATATCATGCATATTCACACCACTTCCTTCCCAGCTGGCTGACATATTAACTTTTTAATCCTTCAAGCAAGGATCTAAAGATTTGTATTTTGCTAATATGTGCTTCAAGAGGATAATTAGGTAAAAGAAAGGTTTAACAATAATCATTTATGGCATTTTAAGGCACACCTCAGCATTATTTAATGTAATTAATTCAAAAATTGTCTTAACATTTTTATTTTTCCCATATTAAGAATAATGTTAGATTAATTTATTTTAAAAATCATTTAAATCAAGATATGAGAGATGTTAAAAAAATTACAAATCTTCCATGATTATGGCAAACATCCATTTTGGTGAGAAGTAAATTCCTCCATAGAATAGTTTTAGAATTGCATAGAAGTTATATCTCCTTGGAAGAATGGTGTGGCCCTATATTAATGTTAAAGAGTTATGATACAGAATGGAAAAGGGAGGGAAAATGGAACTATAATGGGTTAAATATTTTCTATTCTGTATGTGCTAATTATGTATATACATTCTCCTGTGCTTGAGTTATTATTCCATGAAATATATATGATATATTCTTGATTTTTATATAAAATGAATTTTTTTTAATATAAATTTTCTAAGTTTTTCTTATAAAAATATACTGCTTTAATGAAGACAACATTCTATGACTATCAAAGATATATCAAAGTATGATGAGTTTCCCAAATTACTACATTGATATACAATTCTTATTCAGAAATTGACAGATTATGCTAAAGACAACAACAAAATAAAGGCTATGAGAATTAAAACAGGATATCAAACTAAAACAGGATATCAAACTAATGAATTTTTATTAATAAGTGATATTGAATCAAAGAAAATTCCTTTACTCTTCAATTATTATTTGTTTGTATTATGAAATATTGTTAAGGTACAATTTAACAATTTTCAAATAGGTACTTTGAGTTACAGCCTTCTTCACTCTCTCATTATTGGAAATTAATCTATAAGAAGGAGAGATTGTCTATGTATTAAAAAGTGTATTGTTTAAAAAAAACTCATTTGCATGTTTTAATAATTTTCTTTGTTTTTCAGAATATATATGTGTTAAAAATGAAGTTAGCAAGACAAGGATAAAGATAGTAAAATCATTTTTTCTTGCATTAAACTTTTATAATGCCATATATATCAAATTGTTAGAATATATGTGCTTATGTGAGAAATTGACATTTGGAAAATGCTATTTTTTTAAAAGGTGAATATATACTTTGGATATTATTTATTATTAGAGAAAGACCATGTTCTGTATGTTCTTATGGATATTATTTATTCATTCAAAAGCTAAACATGGGAAATAACTGCTTTTAGAAATATGTAGCTTCTCTTTAAGGGAATCCAATAAAAGAGAACTCAGAACAACAACATAGTAAAGAAAGTTCTTATGTACAGATAACGATAAAGCGCAATAGTTAGTATTGAATATATAATTTTGTTCAGAATTTCAGGCGAGGAAAGTATATGAAAATGGGATAGAGTTTGATAATACCATGATTATCCATTAAATGTCCTGAGATATAATAGTCTGTTTATTAATATGGATTCCAAAATGCATGGTTAGTCAATCCAATGGGAAATTATCTTGGAAGTGTAGTAATTTTTTTATTATTAGTAACAATAAAATGCATTGGGCCACATTTACATATAAATTTATTGCTTACCAAGAGAAACATTTTTTAACATTAATTTCGATCATATTGAAATTATATATTATTTTTGACACTCACATGAGTCTCTGTAGTAATATAATATATATATTATAACGATCTGGTA